>KK117287.1:1151334-1167414 GCA_000611955.2 Stegodyphus mimosarum | reverse complement strand
TACCAAACCACTTGAGAGCACTCGACGCACCGTGTATTTTATGCTCCCCCATATCCCAAAGACACCAGACTCTTAATAAAAGGTTATCACATCTAGTGACGGCCCCTGCTAGACGAGACTTTTCTGACACGAGATTCTGGTAGCACTGGTATAAACAAGAGGATTCCTAGCAGCTCCGCTGGAAGCGAAGACCCGCCTAGGTTCGGAAACGATGTACCGGCTACGCGGGAGTTTTGAAACCTTGTCGAAAATGCTTCGGCTGCAGCTCAATCCCGGGTAGAGATCAACCAGTCAGACGAAAGTTCTGCTTCTGAAGGATCATGGGATCCCAATCTGAGAGATAATCGTTAATAATTACTATTTGGTGTTGAAGTTTTTGTAATAAGTGAAAATTATAATCTAGCATGGAAATGTGCGGGTTCTGAGAATAGTCCCTTTCGACGTCCAGTCCCTCGTAGAGGAAACATATGTGATAAGGACATTACAAACGCCCAAGTATTTTCCAGAATTCGAATCTGGATCCAACGATACGGGACTCAGCAACTCTAATCGCATAAGGTTTATGTACGTGTAACATGCTTATGAACCAGTAACGCTTTTCTTTAGGCAGATAGTACTCGAGCGCTTTGTCTCGACCAGTTAATCAATCCTTCTGAAGTCTTCATCGAAGCATACGGCTTGTGCTTGATTCGCTCAAATATTACCTATCTTTCTCTCATTCATTTGAAATAAAGTTGAGAAATCTCTGCAGTGTTTACATTAGTCTTAAAAGAAACAGAGTTTATGCTAATACGTCGATTTGAACTATTTACGAAGCACAGAACTCTGTATTAAGATACGAAATAATTATCTGCACATAACAATCGATTTAATAACAGGATACTTAGTCAATTAAAACAAAGCAAAAGTATTTAGGTCAAATTTGGAGCAATTCTTTATGTTTAATCAAGTTTAATTATCAGTTTAAATAATGTTGGAATAATATATAGTCCAATTTGTTTACATGAGATCAAGGTTATGAACAACTATTCATTAATTTATGTGCATTTTTATAAAGAGGACATTGCCTAGATATGTGCACACACCTATTTTAGCAACTATAAGTATGCAACTAACGGACATGGTGTAATCTTCAACAGAAATGTTTCTGAAATGTAAATTTTGTCTTATTCATTCAATGTAAATAATAATTTCGTGATCATAGGTCAGATTTAATGGTGGAAGTTTATTGAATAATGCTAATAATTTACACCACTTTGTATTGAATGTCAGATTGTTTCGAGAAGGTGATATAAAATTTCAATCATGGATAAAAGATGAAATAGCTTACTGTTTCATCTTTTATCCATGATTACTAAAGGATGGGTAGAAAACAACGCTGCAGCTTTTTGATACTGCTGTAAATTAATTTATATATATTAAGATGACAACCTGAAAACTGGTATTTTTCTCAGAGTAATAACGCTTGTAGTTAATGTATGTAACGAAAGTAATAAGATTGATATTATAAACAAAAATGAGTTAAAATATGGCCTTACTAAGGTGCAGTGGGTATTTTTCTGAAAGGAAGAAATGAGAATTGATTCAAATGATGACTTCCAAAACTCTGAAGAATCTAAAATGTAAATCTGCAACGAAAATATATACCAAAAGGTGGTTGAATAAATAAGACCTTTAAACCTTAATCCCAGATTCGGGACCCAACTTCATCTGGATTCGGACAAAGCTGAGAATCGAAAACCGTAGAATTTCACAATCAAAAACCTTTCCTAGCCATATTATTTTCTAGTGTTTAATATGATTATAAATAAATTTTCCTCAGGAAGATCCCTGAAAAGATTTTCACTTTAAGCAGGATACTTTATTTTGTCTATGAATATTCTCTTTGTTATCAAAACAAATTTAGTTTTAAAATTCCTAGAGACACAAAATCATCTTTCATTATATCGTATTGCTTTAGTTAACAGGGAATGTGTTAAAATGTTTTAACTCCATCTTCTCATGTTCCACAAAGTATGCTATGAAACTTGCATAAGTAAGTTTCAAAGCTAACAAATAAATAAAAAGTACAATAATACTGCAGAGGAAAAAACAGAGTGAAAAAAATTAAATAAAATAAAATTCAAAAATGTAAATACCGCATGAAATTACCTCTTTAGCCCGTAAAAGTTCACGAAACATTAGTGGTCAAGATACAGGCGGTTCCTTTAAAGTGTGGCATAGCCTGAAGTATCTTATTCTGCTGAACATGGTGAACACTGTCAAGGCGACTTCGATTAACATCTTCAACACCGCTCCCACAGTTGGAAGTTTGGAGCAAGTCCATATTGTTTTAAATGAATATTAAACTTACCATGTTCTGACAAAATTTGAGTTAATTTGAAATCTGTTGAAAGATCAAGTTTTTCGCTGTATAAAATTTTGCAAGTTAAAATTGTGCTTTTGGTGAGGCAAGATATTACACTAGTGGGGCAAGATATTACGTGTCATAAAATACGGAAAGCATCCTTTCCTCCTTCCAGTGAGAAACTGTTAACACTAAAGTTTTAAATGATTGTGAAGTTTCACGAGTAGTATCGCTACAGCATCAGCTCTTTTACTTCCAAAATTTCCGTAAGGTCCAGAAATATAAGATGTGCCAATATTAATTGCATATTCTTAAAAGTTAAATATTATGTTTACTTGCTAGTAATTTATGTGGACAAGTTAATAAACGGCATATAATGAATTGCTTTCCTTTTCAAAACTTCAATCTTTCATCTAGCTATCCAAGATTGAAAAATCATTTAGGTGGATAATAATTCTTATGAGAAACATCAATTAACACATGTTGCTCACTATAACCAAATTCAGTGGACTACGCACTAAATGGGAATTTCAGAATGAATTATCGGTAAGCTTTGAATACATTCAAAAGCTTTCATCCATGTGGTGAATGTTATAATCCATCAAGCCTTCGTCTTACCTAAAAACTCTGCTAAATGAGTGTGACTGGAATATCCATAATATTTTTGTAGGCATTCCAATATACTTGCGAATTCCACTGATTACCGAAAACAAATCTAGCAACCTTCGTTTCAATTTTTTATCTATTTATTTTTTATGAATGTCACTAAGCGGAAATCTTTTGTCTGTAAATCGCACAACATATGTACAGAGAATTAGTCACTTCCACGTACGTTAAAAAAAATCATTTGCCGTATCGATTTACCGTGCTACTTACATAATCAACTAAAACTGCAGAACTCCATTTCAACCTCAAGCGACCGTCGAAACGACAGCTATTATCACATTCCCGACTTCAGATCAAGGACGTCAAACCCTGGGAATTTCTTTGATACGTTAGGCGATGTTTACGGAAAACACTTTCATAGCACAACCGGAAATCTTTCACGAGTTGTCCCTAAATAGCGTAAACATCTCTGAATGTTTTTACCTCCTTGATGTAATGGTCTGGAAAAATATAGCTGGAAGCTTTATTGAAGAAAATATCACAAGAATATTTTGTTATGTAAATAGCGTATTTACGTGTCATTGCTGCATTTTGAAAAATAGTTGCAGCTGATTGGCCAGTATTTCTGCATCGGGTGATATCTTTTATTTTTTTCCTATTGGTTGAAAACTAAATTGATGAATCGTGGATCATCAAGTTTTCTTTAATTAAATATCAGTTAATGTGTCTAATATAAATAATTAATAACTAAATACACACTACAGTGAGATAACAATAACTTGCATGATATTTGGGATACGAATTATTTTGTATATCATATGACGAACTAAGTCCAAAGTCGTAAGGAATTTCGAAGAATTTATTTTTCATGAATCGGCTTGGTTACAACATTGCTACTTCTTTAATACGATGAATCTGATAAGATAATCTGACAAGCGTGACAAGTATAATATTCATGGACCTTGGATTAAAACTAAGACTTCTTGCAGTTAACATAGTGAGTAGATGTCCTACAGGTGAAGGTGGTATCAGATCTCATTTTTGTGGGGGCCCCCAATCTCTCTCTCCCTCTCCGTAACTTACCCAATAATGGACTTGTTGACATCCTTGTCTTGCTGAAATTTTGAGGAAGCAACTCGTCACGTTTTCAAAATATATTTCTGTGATGACCTCCGAATTTGTAAAAAGTATTTCTGTGGCAACACAGTATTCATTTAGCACACTAGTATAAACGTGGATTTGCATTTTTGAAATTCAAGAGTCATTTTTCTGATTAGTATTTCTTCTTGTAGCCAGTGCATTTCTTGTCGTTAACAGGCTGGCTGCATGGGCGATTTCGTCATTTTCCCCATATCTGACGTGAACATAAGCCAGTTTCCCTTAAAAATCCTCCACGAAGTCATCCCTTTCTTCAAGCAAATAGCCCTCGTACACTTTACATAATCAAAAAAACAACGAAACTTTTCAGATATTTTTGCCGATGGAGTAACTTTATGGTTGCGCATCCCTGGGCCTTGGTTAGGCTTACTTTTTTTTTAATTTAATATACCTAATATATCTATTAAACTTTCTAAACTCACGGCCTATCCCATAGCTATTTCGTATACAATCTAAGGTTATTGGTAGGTAATAGTTATGACAAAATATATGAGAGCTATATGCTTCTTCAGGAAAAAATGACTTTGTGAAAAATGAACTTTCCAACGAGAAAGCTGTAAATACTTGGCTGATAATTTGATTCTTTTGAGAATATTTAACTTAATAAGCAAAAGCGCAAATGTTTTATTATCTGAGTTGATTAAATCTTTTAGAATAGCTTTTTAAAATGAAATATTAATTATTTCCCCACGAAAAATAATTTGTTTAAACAACCTTTGTGCAGTTTTACCCTTTACTACCAAGAGCAAGAAGAATATAAAAAATATGGGATATTGCTTACATTTTTTGTCTTACTTGGTGTAGCTAAATGATTTATGAAAATAATTTTTATGGAATTATGGATAAACTCATAATCTTGTTTCAATAATTATAAGTCTCTGAAAAGTTTACTGTATTCATGAGTACTTTGAATTTTCTTTCCATAATCAGTTTATCCTCAAACGCAGTAGTAAAATGCATTTCATTGACATACAACGTAAGAAATCAAATCCGAACGTTTGTTTGCTTCGTTTGCTGTGGCTCTTCATAAGGATTCCAGTTGTACAAGATCGCTGAAAGAATGACATGAAACCCATGCTAACAGTGTTTGTTCGATGAGTCATAAGGCACCTGCGCAGGCTCACTTAACATCTAGGACATACAAGAAAAAGGGAAACAAATACGCCTCAGGAACAGACCTTTTGAATGTTTCCCCCAAATGCAATTTTCAAGTTCTTTGTAAAATTAATGTCATAGTATAAGCGTGCTTTTGAAATGTGTCAAGTCTACGCAAAACTAGCTAGCTACTGAAAGAAGTTCGCATTAAGGTCAGACCTTGGTGTAAAAGTAAGCATCGATTGCAGGAGATTATTTATTTAGAAATGACAGCAGAGGAAAAAAGGATTCAATCACAGACTGAAGATGTTTTTCTCTTTTGTGCAATTTATTCCCCAAATTTTAATCTATGATTAAAAAGTGCAGAAATTCTAATAATTATGTAGCTATGAATTTGATTAAAAGATAAGATAGATTTAATATAAAAAATTAAAATCAATGAAGGGCAGAAAAAATATCTATAAAATATGATATAGAATATCTGGAAGAAACGTTTTGAGTTTCATTACTTTCACTATGCCCACAGTATGAATTTCATAGCCTTGCATTTTAATTTAACATAAATTAAAGATAAGTTTAAATTAATTTTAGATTAAAACTATTGATTCGGAATTTAGATAAGTCTTGAATAGTACATTTTGACTTCTGGTTTTTTCATACATTGATTGCATTTGATATTTGTTGTTGTGAAAACTTTATGCTTTTGAGCATTGTGTTTTTTACTTTCGTGACCTCATACAGGACCGGCTTAAATCATTTCGGGCAACCGCAAGTTGGGGTATGCGGTTCTCTTTAAAATTATATTTTCCATAGCATGTTCCTTTAGAGTATTACATAATTTATTACTACTATTTTTTAACAAAAACTAAGTATTTCTCTAATATCTTTTGTGTATTAACAATTGCATAATTTATTACTACTATTTTTAAACAAAAACTAAGCATTTCTATAGTATATTTTGCATATTAACAATTTTCCCTAGCTTCCCCCTATACTTACCTTTATTTACTCCACTAGTAAGTAACTCAAAACTCAAGCTCTTCCAAAGAAAGGGAATCAAGTATTAAACGGATTTCAGAGCCAAGGAAAGGACAGCAGTTACCACTAGAAGTCTAGCCAACGGGGAACTGCTTCCAACCAAGTTCTCATGGCTTGGTGATTGACAGTTTTGTTGTCGAGAATTTAAAGTAGAGAAGTATTATTTCAATGAGAAATTGACCCTATTTTCATTTATGCTTATTATATAATGGTCGACCGTTGCCATTAACCTTTCATTTCTTCCACAACGTTGCAATATAATTTTTAAAGGTATCTTGCAGATTTGTAGTAAATGCACGAAAATGATCCAATACGAAAACTCTTGAGTGTTCTCTTAATTTCGGGCTCTACGCTACTGTAGGACTGGTGGAGGCCCTAATCTCGTACTTTGTTTTTACTTTCTGAGTTTTGCTTAAAGTAATTTTGGATTTGGAGTTAATTTTAATCTAACCGAAAGTTTTGCTTTCTGAAGTAATGCTGCCTATATTTGGAATATCACAATTTTTTTTATGTAAAAACTTTGTATAATGGCATTCAAGATTATTTTATGAGCGCATTCCTCAGAGCTTTATGAGATAGAATTTTCGTACTTGAAGTTAACCTTCGGCGGTTGCGAGATTCTTTCTTCCCAAATACTCCGATATCTGTCCGTCGTAAACTTGCATTGCGAGCAGTGCTCGTTTGTGCCCACTGCGAGGCGAATTAAGCTCGTTGATAACCATGAAAAAGTTAAGATATATATCTGAGCAATGGACCCCAGCATTGCCGAGTGGTTAATACCGCCCGGCTTCATTTCCAGGCGAACAAGCTGGCTGCATGTTTGGTTTTAGTGAGTTTTTCTATGTGTAATGTAACAAGCCAGTTTCCATTAAAAAGCCCTCCATGAAGGCATCCTCTATCTGAGCAATTAGTCCTAGTGTGCTTTTCGATATCCAAATAACCTAACAAAACCTAATCTAACCTCTAAACGGTTACTTTGGTGGATTCCGATAGAATTGGATTGCGTTTTTAGATACCAACAAAGCAATTCGACGCCTGTCTGTCTTTGAGGATGGTTAACCTTAGTGGTTTGTTTGATTATTAAAAGCCCACTAGTTCTATTTACCCAAGGAGAATGCTTTCGTGGAGGACTTTCTATGGGAAAATATTCGTATTCACGTTGCATGTGGGAAAAACCACGAAAACCAACATTAAGTCAGCCCGTTCGTCTGGAATCGAATCCCCATTGAACTACCAATGTTCATCGTCATGCTGTGGCGCGGATGCCTAAGCGGAGGACTATTTAAGAGAAACTTTCGTTTTCAAGTTATGCATTGGAAAAACCAGGAAACTTCTATGGAGCCAGTCCGTTTGCTAGGATTTATACACGGCTTGAACTACCAGTGTTCAGTAATTTTACAGCTCATAGGCTTTAAGTCGCAGTAGAACTTAATAACTATTACCCAAAACAATTCTGTTCCGATGCTTTCTGCAGAGGAAATTAAGCACTGATTATATATTTCGTGGTTAATATGTCAAAAATTAAGTCTGCAGGCGCTTTAAAGAAGTAGCAATCAACATTGACGGGCACTAGCCATTTTAGGCTTTGACCACTACTAAGACCGAAAGTGGTGGTCATTTTATTACGGAGGCACATAATAAGCGACCAATGTTGCATCCTATGAAGGAACAGACAATTTAAATTCATTCCTTCTTCGGGATTCGAACCCGGCCCTTCGGTACAGCAGTCGGTCACTAACCACTTTCCCATCTGGGTAGCAACTTTATGAAACTATAAAGGAAAACATAGTTCAGATTTGCATTAATAGATGTTTCCCTAACATAGCTAGTGCAAGCAAACTGAGAATTTTATGGGAAAACATTTCAATTTATCCCAAATAATTTGTGAAAACATTTAAATTTATCCCAAATAATTTGTGAAAACATTTAAATTTATCCCAAATAATTTGTGAAAACATTTCAATTTATCCCAAATAATTTGTGAAAACATTTCAATTTATCCCAAATAACTTGTGAAAACATTTCAATTTATCCCAAATAACTTGTGAAAACATTTCAATTTATCCCAAATAACTTGTGAAAACATTTCAATTTATCCCAAATAACTTGTGAAAACATTTCAATTTATCCCAAATAACTTGTGAAAACATTTCAATTTATCCCAAATAACTTGTGAAAACATTTCAATTTATCCCAAATAACTTGTGAAAACATTTCAATTTATCCCAAATAACTTGTGAAAACATTTCAATTTATCCCAAATAACTTGTGAAAACATTTCAATTTATCCCAAATAACTTGTGAAAACATTTCAATTTATCCCAAATAACTTGTGAAAACATTTCAATTTATCCCAAATAACTTGTGAAAACATTTCAATTTATCCCAAATAACTTGTGAAAACATTTCAATTTATCCCAAATAACTTGTGAAAACATTTCAATTTATCCCAAATAACTTGTGAAAACATTTCAATTTATCCCAAATAACTTGTGAAAACATTTCAATTTATCCCAAATAACTTGTGAAAACATTTCAATTTATCCCAAATAACTTGTGAAAACATTTCAATTTATCCCAAATAACTTGTGAAAACATTTCAATTTATCCCAAATAACTTGTGAAAACATTTCAATTTATCCCAAATAACTTGTGAAAACATTTCAATTTATCCCAAATAACTTGTGAAAACATTTCAATTTATATTATTAAATAAAAATTATTTACCAAATAACTTTTATTATAATATTTTAAATTAATAGGTGACAAAAGTAATTGCTGTTAGAAATATACTTCACCTTAAATAATCTGAAGAAAATACGCTTGAGTTGTTCGCTTTTGGTGAAAAGTAGGAAATATTGCATAAATTTACAATCCTTTTTTTGTCATTTTGATACTAAAATATTATTTTAGTCTTTAATAATGTATTTTTTTCCTCGTTGAACTTTCGTCCTTCATGTATAAAAAAAGATTAATTTTATAAAAGTCATCTAGCATAAATGCCGAAGGCAATCTGTAAAAATGCCGAGCGGTCTGTTTGAGTTTTTGCACTTGAAAATGGCCGGCTTCGCATCCTTGAATGCTTGAAACTATGTTGTTACTTGCCGTGGTAAACAGTATCTGTTTGATTTGTTTTTCTTGAATGATTAACGAGGGAAAAAGCGATGATCGTAGATTCTATAAATTTATGATGATTGATTATCAGTAATAATTTTTAATCGGTTCTCATCCTTCATATCACTCACGTATGGAGAGAAAGTGCGGCATGTGTTCAGAAGTTGCAGTAATAAATATTCAAATGCTGAGATTTTTAAAGATTTATTTAAGAAAAAAATTACTTTTCAATGTTTTTATAAGTGCACAGTCCTTGTTTTGAAGTTGCAAATAGTAATTAACCTCTATTTTTTTACTGTTTTGGTAAATACAGGATTATCCATAAATTCGGCAAAAACTTTTAAAATTCATATCAAATGAACTGCAGTCGATACCAAATTTTATTACACAGTAGGTCCCACCTGTGGTCGAGCGGTTAAAGATACTTGAATACTAGTATTTAGTTCCAGGTTCGAATCCAGGCGAACGGGCTGGAACGGTGGTTTACGTTACCCTAATGTAGCATGAATTGAAAATAATTTCTCTTAGATATTCCTTCGCGAAGGCATCCCTCATTTATGCAGGTATCTCTCATGTGATTTACTATATTCAAGTAACTAATTTAATAACCTAATTATTGATCAAGCACCTACTGGCGAGCGAATTTAATATAACTGAGTACATCTTTCAGACGATTAGAAGAAAAATATTCCGATTTTTTTTATATTCTGAAGAATAGGAATTTTTTCCAATTGTGAAGAATTGTAAATTTGACGGAGTATGTAAAATCTCAACCTTGCACAATTCTGAACACAATCTTTAAGATTTCAGCATGTTTTTTTCTTATTTCCATATACATATATAAAAAATACGAAATTTGTGTGTGATTTACTGCCAACAGAGGATGTTGCTATATTGTTTATCATTTCTTTCCTGAAGGTCCAGAACTGATGTCTACTGCTTTAATGACATCAGAGTAAAATCCTTTTTTTTTTCATATGATTTGCATAAAAGCAAAACCAAAAATTCCTGCTTCCATACATATATATATATATATCTTTCCTTAACTTCCTTATTAATTTATTGCTAGCAGTTCGAGGAGTATTAAGCCTGAAATTACAGGGATTTTCTCAATTTATTCAATTTTTGAGTTCTAAATTTAGATTTCTGCTGAATTTAATGCAAGTTGACTCTTTGCGGTTGAGGGATTTTGCCGAGTTCTTTCACTTATCTCTTTCCTTGAGAATCAGAAAATAAAAACAAATAGATTTTCAGGTTTAATTGTTTATTTTCATATTATACAGTTTGTATTGTTTGTCAAATTAAGAAAGAGTACGTTTTAACAATTTAATTGCTTTCCACGTAGATAGTATTTTTTAATAAACTCTCTCACATGAAGTGTTCGATCTTAATATTGAAAGATAACAATTTAAAATAGCATGAGATTCATTTCGGAAATAGTCGAGTAATCGATAGTTTAATTGAAACTAGGCAAGGTGAATAGTTATGATCACATGTTTTCATAACCTCAAAAGCAGATCAAATACAGTTCATCTGTTACCTACAAAAGCACATGAGCTACCTGCCAAGAAAAGGTATACTTTCTTGAAGAACTTCTTAAGGATACTATTCACTCTCATTTGGCATCATTTTGGCCGGCAAATGAACCTCGTTTAAACTACCAATGCTCAACAGTCTTATCCTCTAAACCAGCGATTCTCAACAGGTGGTACGCAAAATATTTTTAACAACTAAATTCAAAAATCTCGTAAAGAAAAGAACAATGGATAGACATTCCCTAGGATCGAACTCTTACTGAAGATTTCAAAAATAACGCATTTGTTAATTTTGGGCTGAACCGAAAAAAAAGAAAGGCAAATTTAATAGCAAATAAAGCTATTAAATTTTTATTGCCTTTTCGCGCAACCTATTTGTTGAACATGGATTTTCTTCCATGTTGTATTTGAAAAATAAATACAGAACAAAATTAAAAATGGATCCTTATTTACGGTCAAACCTGAGTGAAATAAGACAAGACAGACATAGAGAAATTGATCTCTCACAGACGCAAATTTCGCACTAAATTTTAGAATTAAAATTTCATAACTTTGATAATAAAAATGGTAATCAATTTTTAATCTAATATTTTTATGTGTGCAAATTTAACATAAATAGCCAATAGGTTGTGCAAATGGCAAAATATTTTTTTAATAGTTCTATTGAGAAATTAAAAAATAATCATTGCAAAATGTAGTAGTGGTACTAAAGTTTTTACATTTTTGTTTAGATGCTCAAAGTTAGTCAAATGTTTGAGAACCGCTGCTCTAAACCATTGGTGAAAACCCAAATCTTGTTTTCGAATAAATTAATTTCAAACTGAAGGAAGAAAGAAAATTAATCGGAAGAAATTCGAATGAATGAGAAGATAAAATTTCAGAACAGTGCAAATAATGAAGTGCGGTAGGCTGAATGAAATGCTTTGAGAACGATTCTTTTATTCAGAATCAAGTAATTCAACAAATGCTCCATATTTTTCATTTTCAAAATGGAGTCAACTTGGCGTCGATTTCAATTTGAAGAAAAAAAAATAACATGAAATTTTTAGTTTGGCGAGTACTTTTCTTTTAACGGGGCGTCACTTAGCGCCAAACATAAACTTTGGCGCGAAAGCTAACTAGATAGAGGCAACCCTAACGATGTCTAAATCTTCATGAAGAGAACAGTTTTATAAATTATTGCACAGCTGTTCGTAATACGGTATAAATAGGTTACTACATTTGGCGTTGTGGGGCACATTTAGTTACTGCGCCACAAAAATGCACAGAAAAGTAATATCTCTGGGCTATTAACCTTAGAATAGTTGAGCGAACAATAATAGCTACGAATTTATGTAATTTATATCTGTATTGTTGAGCCAGTTAGGCATGCATGAAATCTCTTAACGTTTTAGGTAATTAAATTCTTAACAGTTTGTAATGCTATACAAATATTTCTAGTAACGCGTTATGCCGTAAATATTTCCATTATGCATATATGTGTGTTGCTTTTCGCAGTATAGTTTCAGACAAATATTTGAGACAGCTTATTAATTTTAAAATAGCTTATTTCGTGTTTTTCATCTATAAATGACTGGCTCATTAAATTTTCTTAATGTGCTAAAGCATAAAAAATTAATTCTTTTTTAATATATAAGTTATAAGCAGTTCCCGAAATAAGTTTGCTTATATAATTTTCTAAAATATGGTTTGATTAACTGGCTCAGATGTTGGGTAATAATCCTTAATTTGCCATTATAAGCATCCCGAATTTTACTTTACATTCTTAAAATATGTAATCCTCGTTAATAAAGTAGTGAATCCTTTCATGGTGACCGCATCTCTAAAACCAGTAAACATCTGTAACGATAACAATTTCCTCTCTGCGACAACCTCCATTAGCTGCTCAACTGCTTTAAACGGATGGAATTCCTTGTATTCAACAGTCTTAACCACTGGTAGGGCCATCCGCTTGTTGGAGAACTGTTTATGCGTGAGGAAGATATACTAATAGATGACTTGAAATTTCTGCTTTGTGAAGCCAATACATTTTCATATTTCATTTGTCAATTATTTATTTCTTCATACATACTTTTTAAATACCCTCAAAAGCTGTCTTTTAGTTCGGGCAAATTTCTAATAATTCAAATTCTCATCTCATGTATATAAGCTTATATATATATAAATATAAACATATAAGCTTTTAGTATGGATATTTAGAAAGCAACACAGCATTTTCATTACTTTCTTCATATGAGATTCGGAAACTGAACATTTATATGATGAAATTCTTCACTGTGAAAGTTTTTATCGAGTTTCTATAGGTCAGCTCTAGTTTACTCTCTCTCTCTGTAGCTATCAAAAGGATATATATAGATCCTTATTATAACTATGGTCTACTGCTTTTTATAGCTTCAGGTTTTTCTGTAGTTTATTATTGTGTTTTTATAAATCATCTAAAATTTATTGTAGAGCTTTTATAGGTTTTTCTTATCGAGTTTCTATGGGTTAGATGTTTACAGCCGGTTAATAAATGGGATTGCAGATATGTATCTATCAAAGCATAATTACTACAAGGAAAAATGCATAATCATCTGCTTAAAGCAAGAAAAGATTAAAAATTATAATTATATAATTAAAAAGCATCAGGTACTCTGGTCGGTGCAACCGATTACAAAAGTGATTGACAGCTTGCGTGCTTGTTATGCATGTATTCCTTGATTAACATTTACCTTTTAATCATTGGTTGTCCTCATAGACCCATGTTAGAAGAACTTTAATTAATTTACTTTATTTCTTTACTTTAGTTATACAATTATGACAATTTCTGTGCAACGAGAGAAATAGTCAATTCGATTTTTATTCTGTAACGTTTGCTTATTTTTTTCTTTGTCTCGTAGTTGAGACAGCAGATTTTTCTGTGTTCTCTCAAAGAAGCATTTTGCTTTTTGTAACGATGGCGAATTCCTTAGATCTTAAAAACGATTCGAGTTTCCTCGGACCTTTTTCGTCATTTCAAATTTTTCGAATTGAAAAGCAAAAATGTAGCTCAAAACTTTGGAAAGATTAATTTCATTGACGTTCAATAGAACGACCCATTAAACAATGCGATTGGTGCACTTTGGGTAATCAATATCATCTGACCATGAGTCTGTAGACCGCAGTATTAGTTTTCTGGAAAGAACATAGAGTACCATGTCTATTATATAATGTTAATTAAAACACTTAGATGCTTTTATATGTTATATTTAATGTTAATTAAAACACTTAGATGCTTTTATATGTTATATTTAATGTTAATTAAAACACTTAGATGCTTTTATATGTTATATTTAATGTTAAATAAATTATTTATTTAAAAATTTTTATATATGTTAACTCTTGAAATAACTTTATTCCCTTTACACTTGTTTTTATTTGAAAGTATTCTGAAAACATATAAATATTTGAGTAACAATTCAGAATTTTTGGGCGAAGTTAAGTTGAGAAAATGAATCTCAAAATTAAAAAGTTTTTATTGCTATTAACTTAGTAAATTTGATATGTAGCTTCTTAACAAATTTAGGTATATACCGATATTTCAAAAATGTATTCTGAAAACTTTTTTTATATTAAACGCAGATTTGAAATTTTCTATGTCATAATATTAAATATTTTTTTCTTTTCCTTATAATTCTCATTAAACGATATCCAGACATTTGAGATCTAAACGATGCGAGAACTTTTTAAGGATTAGGATTCGAGAAAATTTAGGATTCATCTGTCCTCTAGGAACAACAACTGTTTTCCAGCTGAATATCTTGGATACCATACAAATATTGCTTGAATAGTTCAAAATATTTTTTTAAGTCTCCAATTTTTTAAAGCAGCAATTTTTTAATAATTTATTTTTTAAATTTTTTTCTGGATTTTCTAGTATTTAGATGATTGGAATGACCGCTATATTTAGCTTGGGATTTAATATTCCCTTTCTAAGCTTTCTAGATGAAATTCATTAACGTATAGAATGAAATTCTTTGCCATTTTTATATTCGAAAGCTGAGATGAGAAATGTATCTGTTTTCGAGGACACGCACACATTGACTTCAGAGGTTTTCTTTTCCAAAGTACATGTCACTCACTATTATGCAACAGCAAAGATTTTAAGACTGTGTTTATAATATCTAGCATTTTTGTATGTGCTGACATGTTTCAATCAAAGAAGTAAAAAATTTTTTACACTTTGTTTTAGTTCAGCTGAAATTGTAACTTACACGTGTATGAGGTATTTGGCTAAGAGTGCTCACGGGAAAGGAAGTATCCACCTCAAAACATTCTCATGCATGACGAAATAAAAATAAAAACGGAATTATTATTCTAGGTAAACTCCGCATGTGAGAGGAAGGTTTATTTAAGTTGAAACTCTTGTGTGTTTAACCTACTTTGTTATAGTGTACTTGCAAAGTATAAATTGACCTTGCTTGCGGGCAAGCGCAAGAAAGATTTCCTATTAAATGACGTCAGAACATAAGCTTTCATCATTGTATATTCAAATTTCTTTGAAGAACCTTCAATAAAGCCACTGGAAACCGAGCAAAACATTATTTTTATACTTTGTTATTTTCTACGTACATTTCATACTTCTTTGTTTTGTAAAGACTCTCTTCGAAGTTTATCTGTACTTTTATCAGCGCTGCTCAATTGGTCTATGAAATACTATGACCTGACAGAAACTGGATCGTTGTATAATATTTTCCCTGAAGTTTCATTGCAAAATAGTTTCCGTATCCTTTAAACGTGAATCAATACGGACATCTCCCGCAATTCGACAGTCAGTTTTTTTCCTAAGTTCATATGCAACTAAATGGAGTACATATCGGATCTGTAATCCGTTATTTCGACATAATTCGTCATGTTATGTAAACTTAAGGATACATTTTTGCTCATTTTCTATGTGCTTTCTATTCATGATGTGCAGAATACCGTTTCGCTTTAGTTACATATAATTAGGATTTTTTCTATTAAAGAACAACACGCACCAATCAGTTTCCTCTAGAAAGATATTATACGTCGACCTAGCCACCCAACCGGGATAGTGGTTAGCGACGCTGACTGCCGTACCGAATGGCCTGGCGAATGCCGGAGAAGGCATGGATGTACGTAAATGTACATCTGTGCGGCATGGGGGCTCTCTAAATATGCGGCGAGCCAAAAGTCCTCTCGAGAAGT
>KK117287.1:1140968-1151273 GCA_000611955.2 Stegodyphus mimosarum | reverse complement strand
AAAGAGGGGTGGGAGACTTTCGGACACGTTCCCCTGGGCATGGGGGGGGCACGTTTTACCAAAACTGAGGGCGGAACTGAGCAAAGATGCACTGTCGCCTGCATGGTGCTCAAGAATTTCGTGGGTTTGTTCTGACTTTACTATTAGACAAGTAAGATAAGTTACAACAACACAACAAAGCCGGCTTGAGACTTCCAGTGAAAAATATATTTTCACGCGCTGAAGTACCCGATGACAGTTAAGTTATATTGAGAGTAATGTATCTACCGCTGTAATTCTTCTCTAATAACAATGCATAAATTATGATTCATACTTATACTTTTTTCAAGCTGATACGATATGCAGCCCACATAAAAAATTTTGATACGAGAATAAACGAATTCTGTCGCATTATATCAAAAAACAATGGCACGCAATTTTTAATGATTTTCGTCTTTCTAATCAAATGGTCGTAAAAGCTCAAGTTCTAACCGATATTTCACTTATATTCAATTTTAGTCGATAAAATGTGGCAAAAAATTTATCATAATTCATCAGAAATCAATAACGCAAACAAACGCGCAAACAGACCTTCTTTTATATATATAGATTTTGTAAAACTTACGAATTTTTGATTAACAAACTGTACGATTTGGAAGCGAACAGTAGCAACACGTTTCGAAATAAAGCATTTTTATCTCCAACACGCGAGAAAATGAGTGCGAAGATTTAGTGTTTTTAGAGTTTTTAATTAATATATCGGCTGATTAAAGTTGTGTGCAATTGGTTATAGTCGAAATGATTTCCCGCGAATTTTTGGAATCAGAAATAATGTATTTAATGTTTGGCAATGCTATTTTTATTTCAGCGTAAAACTTAGCAATTTTTTATTAACAAACTCTACAATTTGAAAGTAAGCAGTGGCAATACTTCTCGAAGTAAAACCGATGTTTATATCCAGCGTGCGAGACTGTTGCCACTTAGAAAAAAGGAGGCAAAAATTAGCGTTTTTAATTAATATCTCTGATTTTAGCTATTTATTTATTTATTTTTAAAGTAGACTTCGACCTTTTCCAGCACCCAGAAAAGAATTGTAGAAAGTTTGGTGACGATAGCTATAGTAGTGACTTAGTTAATCGCGAACAAACACACAAACATTCTTCTTTATATATATATATATATATATATAGAGAGAGAGAGAGAGAGAGATTAGCGGAAGTACCCGATGGCAGTTAAGTTAGATTGAGAGTAATGCATTGAGAGTAACAACAGAGAGCACGATACTGCTGTAATCCTTCTCTAATAACGATGCAAGAAATACGATTCATAGTCATACATTTTCCAGTCTGATGCGATATGGAACCCACACAGAAAATTTTGATAGAAAAATAACCTAATTCTCTTTCATTATATCAGCAACAATGGCACACAGTTTTTAATGATTTTTGTGTTTCTAATCAAATGGTCGCAAATGTTCAAATTCCATCCTATATTTCACTTAGTCACAATTTTAGTCGATTAAATATGGCAAAAAGTTGATTATAATTGATCAGAAATCGATAGCGGGAACAAACACACAGACAGACATTCTTCCTTATGTGTATAGATTTTGTAAAACTTACAAATTTTAGATTAACAGCTCTACTATTACTACTCTACTACTACAACTCCACTTTTCGAAATAAAGCATTTTTATCTTCAACGCGCGGTGCTGTTGCCACTCGGCAAAATGAGTGAAAAAATTGATGTTTTCGGAGTTTTTAATTAACGTCTCTATTGATTAAAAAACACACAAACACACAGACATTCTTCTATATGTATATAGATCATTAGCTCATATCGATTGTGATAAAATGCTCTCCTTGATTTCTCTCCCGATGCTGGCTGCCATATCATTGGTCCCGGATTCGAATCTTGGAGAAGGGTTGGAATTGGTCTGTAAGTATATAGTGTCTGTGCGACATTGGAGTGCTTATATTATTGGCAGTTAGTGTTTCAGACCGCTAAATATTGGGTGTATGACCCGGCTTCCATCTTGGGCGAACGGACAGGTTGCATGTTCGTTTCTTGTGGTTTTTCATGTATAACGTGAATATGAGCTAGTTTTCATTAGAAAGCCTTCCAAAAACATCACTTTCACTAGGCAGAATAACCTTCGTGTGTTTGCATATTCAAATAACCTAACGTAACCTAACTCGTCCACTTCCTGCCCTGTTCAGGTATAAAGTGTTTTTAAGCATATGAAAGATCTCTCTTAGGTTTTCCAGTTAATAACAAAATGAAATGGAATGGGAAACATAAAAATACTTTTTGATAATATTGACGTTAAAAACTGAACAATGTTGAAAGAAGTAAGAATACATTAGTTTAACAGTTACGCATGAATCTTTCCGCTGAAAATTTTTTGTCGTATGTTTTTCCTATAACGGAAAAAAATCCGTATTTTTTACTTTATATATCATTTAATTTTGACTAAAATGTATCTGAAAGCTTAAAAAATTCATTTCGATGATGAACCCACTAGTACATAGTACTGCTGAACAATGGCAGTTCGACCTTAGTTCGAATTCTGGCGAACGGATGAGTAGCTGTATGGGCATTTTTGGGGTTTTTCCATACAAAATAATTCTATTCTTTCGGAAGATAGACCACGCGTGTTTTGAAATAATGAAACAAATGAGCAAACGACAGCGGTGTGGTTCATTAGGACATTAACTATGTGAGATAACGTATGATATTTACGAAATCTGCAGACATAACTTTCATTTTCTTTTTTAAATATTGATCCTAGACACATACTTGGTTGCAAAATTTCTTAAAATAAGGGAACTTTATGAAAACTTTCAATAATCGGGTATGGGATGGCTTCATAAATATTAAATCTAATTTTTACATTATTTTCCTGCAAATTGTCGTTCAAAGAAAGCCTTTCAGAAAATACTTTCAAAGAAAGTATTTTATTTTCTGCTAGGAAAAACTTATCATAAAATTCGTTACTGAAGAATCTTTGATCTGCCTCACCTAATAATATTTTATCATTTATCACAAGTTCTTATAATAAATACGTATTTTAGTTGACTTAAGATATTACCGTGAAATTTTAAACTCCTAAAATTAAATTCTAATGTTGAACAAAACCCCAAAATTTTTATTCTAAAAACTAATCTAATTTTACATCGTCTGGTATTATTTGAAATAAAGGGACTAATCATTTCTGTTACAGCCATATTGTTCTAACGTAACTGCAAAACTTATGGGTGAAATTTATTTTAACTTATATAAATTTATTAAAACTAGGCAATTTATAAACAGGGACTTCAGACTTGGCCAGACTAAAACGCTTTTTAATATTTATATATTAATTTTGTGCGTATGAAGCTATTAAAAGGCTAGTCTATTAAACCGTTTAAATCGGTAATCATGAGTCTAGCATTTTGGAGCTCTAAAATCGAATGAAATATATTAAAACTCAATCTCCAAGAAGTAATCCAAATTTAAATCTAAAAATGTATAATTAATTTATATCACAAAAGTCGCTGAGTGGTTAAGACAGCTGAATACTGGTAGTTCGATCCGAATTTGAGCCCACGAGAGCGGGCTGGTTGCATATTTGATTTTTGTGGTTTTCTCCATGCATAAGGTGAATATGAACCAAATTCTTTTAGAAAGTCATCCATAAAGGCCTCCCTTATGTAGAGTCCTCATGCGTTTTGATTACGTTCAAGTAAGCTACCTTAATTACTTTACTTAACAACGCAAGCAACTCCTTCTATTTGATGCACTTAGTAATCAGTTGCTATAAGCCTCCCTATTCTGCTAATTTTAAGGTTCAGTGAGATTTTACGAAATTTTGAGCTTATTAAAATGTATTATTTTCTTTCTTATAAAGAAAAAGTTTGAGAATTTTTATCATACTCACGGTTTTAACTTTCTTTTGCCTAGATCTCTCCGCTCATTATGGGCATAACATAGAGTGAGGACAGATGCGATGGACTCCGCAAAAAGAAAAATATTTTGTTTACATTATCATTAGAAAGGTCAACATAGGGAGATTAACTGGGGGTCTTTTACCTTACTGAAATACCCTTCCTTAAAAGTGCATTGGCTTGCAAAAGTAAAAGTATAAAAAGCAATTATAGGATCTGTTACTCATTTCTGGGCTTTGCCAGTCCCAGCAAATTGCTCCTCACTGATGGCATGTTTGTCCTGCCTTGGAGCAGTGGAAGCGCACAAGAACCAACTGGTCAGGGTATATTACTTTCCAAATATTTCATTCGCTTTTTTTAAATCTTAAGAATTACTTCCTCCTTTTTGTAATAAAAGAATCAAGTGCTGTCATTATGCTGGAAAACGCTGCTTCTCTTTCCATTCTTAACCTGAATTACGAATTGAAAAACGAGATGGAAAGTATAGAGGCATTTAGATTTCTCGTTTCTTGTTTAATTTGACTGCCAGTGCTGGTTGAAGTGGAAAGTCGTCAAACCTTTGACTTCAGGTTTCCAGTTATTACTGCTTGTTTATTAGCATGACCTTATAAACAGACAAATGAATGTTTTAGAATTTTTTTAAGCAGGTTGAACTTGAGTTTACATGGAAAAATATGAAATTATTGGAGGTAATGGGTTCTATTTAGGGTTTCTTAGTAGTTCTGAGAAGCGGGTTTCGGTCTCGTAACTGATAATATTCGAATTTAAAGTTCAAATATGATAAGGAATTTTTCTGCCAGTTGCCAAAGTAGTATAGTTGGTATTTGCATAGGTTTCTTGTAAATGGAATAGGGAATATTTTTTAAATGATAGATCCGTAACGCGTAGTTTAGCGTTACGGATTCCTGCTTTACAGTGCTTAAAAATGATACTCATTTTGCATAAAAACATGTAAAAATAATTTACAATTTTTAAACAATTTATACGATTCTAAAATAATTATTTGGCTTTATGCAGAATACTAAATGTTCAATTTCAAATTTGAATTTTTTCTTGGATTTTATTAGTTCTTCTTGTATTTGAATTTGTGATCTGCCATGTATTTGACTGTTGCCTTTTTTTTTTGGAAGAATCAACCTATTAAGTTACAAGTTATTTCTTCCGCATTCGTGGTGTAGTGATCTGCATGCTCGACGCGTAACCGAGAGGTCCGTGGTTCGATTCCCGTCGAAGGTGTTGCTCATTTTTTCATTCTTCTACTTCCAAAAAAATCCTAATGACTCTACAAAGTTATCAGCGTCATACAAATGGCAGCGGCCGACAGGCAAAGACGCTGAACACTGGTAGTTCGGTCCGAGGTTCGAATCCCGCGAACGGGCTGGCTGCATGGGCGTTTTCGTGGTTTTCCCCCATGTGTAACGTGTATACGAGCCAGTTTCCCTTAGAAAGTCCTCCACGAAGGCATCCCTTCCTTTAGGCAGATAGCCCTCGTGTGCTTTGTCATAATTGAATAACCTAACCCAACCCATACAAATGGCAGACTTTTTATTTCTCCGAAAATAAGGATTTGTCTGTATCACGGAATTTATTCCAGAATTATCTTAGTACTTGTGATTATTGAATTGCAATTAGTAACTGCATATATGAAGAATCTGGAAGAATTTTAAAAACTACATTTTGCTTGTATTTCGGTAAGAAGCTGAATATATCTTAAGTTTCAGGAAAATACAAAAGTGTCCAAAATTAAGGCATCAAGCTGTTTTCAGAATTTCAGTATATCTATAAAAGATCTAAAAATTCGAGGAATATATACAATTTGAAATACAGATGAATGAAATTTCTTTATTTGTAAAATTGGAGGAAACTGGCAGTTTAATATAATTCCTATATTTGTAAAAAGGAGTATACTGGCAGTTTACGAAGGAAACAGGAAAGCATTTTGACATCTTTGATTTTTGTGTATAGAGTGGTTAGATAAATCAGAATTCCGTAAACTTTTTTTTTCATTCGTTTAGATGCTTAGTAGACTTGGCAATGCCACTGATAGACTTGAGATTGATCGTTCCCGAATAAAGATGACTTGGTAATGCATGTCTGTGGAAGTGATAAAAAGTTGGGGAACTGATCCCAGTAAGCTGACAATATTGTCATAAGTTAAAGGCTAAGGTTCGTTCGAAATAAACCAGGGCTCAATTATTATTACCCAGAACTATTAGGGTATTTGTTGTTTAGGCTATTAGGCTAGTTACCCTTTTGTCAGGAAAAAAGGAAACAGCAAATTATTATCCCACGCTATTAAATTAGGGTACTTATTCTTTTGTTTTATTCAATAAACTATAAAAGTTTTAATTTCGAGTTAATTCGGTTAAAGTTTACTACCTTCATTTTGTACACCCGTACATGTATATACACCACAGTACGTACACCAGGGCATATACTCGTAACCTCCACCATCAGCGTATTTAACTTCTTATGGTCACATACATCACTGTCATATATATGGAATATTCCAGAGAAACTTGTTATGGCACAACATTTCTCCCTTTGGAGTCTTTATGCGATAAAATCCACTGTTAACGGAAGAGAGATTAATTGCCACAAACACTTCTGAATTATCCTCTAACTGAAATGGAACTTACTATTAGAATTATATGCCTGTCTAAGGTGGTACATTTGGATAAACACACAATTACTTTAAGAAAGATTGGATCACTTCAAGCTACATCATCCATGCTACGTAGATCTTCCATACGAGCTCGTAAGAAGCCACGTCTGTGTTATTTGGTGTTCTAAAAGAACGCTGTGCCTACGGCCTTGGATTTTTTAGAACCAAAACTTGATTATACCAGATTTTAAATTACCTTAACTCTTAAATGTAAAACTCTTTGTGATTTGAAGATTAATCTAATGCAATACTGAATGATGACCTCATGCTTTTAGAAGCCTGAAGCAAATTAGAGGTAAGGGTTTTATCTATTGTTGATACAACGTTCAGAAACATTGGTTATAACGTAATAGTTTTTCATCAGAGCATTGCAGCATTAAATTGAAGTTTTAATGAAGAGTACTTTCAGGCGAAGTTGCATTCAGACATTTATTTAATGGAAAAAAGATTTTGAAAGTAATTGCTCTTCTAAATGCTCAACTAGTAAACACTTCCTCTTAATCACGTCCCTGACTGGACAAAGAACATGGAATGCGTCACAAGATGACTGCACCGTCAACAAGAACTCATCTGTACGCGGATTAAACGTAGAAAAGAGAAAGTCGCCGAAAAATAAAAACTGAAATGGAAAGTCAGCCGGCTGGAGGTCAAGGCCCCACAGAAGGTGAGGTCAGACGACCTCCGGGCTATTTATTTTATTCCATTCTGTTTCGAACATCCTTGTTCTAGGATCCAAAGTAATGAAACCAGATGAGCTCCTGCTGTTTCCTTCTTTCTCTTGTTTTGAACGTGGAAATTAGGCGTACGCAAATGCTGTGACGAAACGTGCTGTAGGGGAGCTGCGTACCATATTTTTTTCTCTTTTTTAACAATCGGTGCATTTCTGCTTTGTGTCGCAGTTAACAATGATGTTTTGTTGGAGTTTTTTTAAGACGTTATGGCAGGTTTGATGCATGAACGGAGATAACAGATAAATATTGAAAATGATAAAAGTAACTCATCCGTAGACATGATCTATTCTTTCAAAGTTCGAGGCTTTTTTTTTTCCTTTTAACTTTCAGAAAGGAAGAAGTTCATTTACGAAAAAATCCAAATTCTGAAACGCATCCTTATTTTATTGCCAAATCCATTAACTCTTAGTTGTGCGAAAGTCATAGTAATTGTTTCAAACAGATCCTATCCTCATGTATTTTATGCGTTCTAAAAGCAAAATGCTTTATTCTTTAAAGACATTACGTATATTTTAAACGTAAATGTAAATGTATGATTAAAAAGTAAATTTTAAAAGAATTGAAAGAAAGAAACAAAGGTAAGTTTTTTATTCTGTAAGTAATGAGTAATTTTGTCAATTTTTTCTAAATGTAGTCTGTTTCCTCGAACACTTACATGAGATTGTCAAAAAGAGCTAAGTGCTATGATAGCTTTTTAATTAATTTATGCCAAAAAGGTGTTAAGTGGTTCGATGGCGTTTGTCTTACTTAAATCGAAAAGCGTAAGCCTTTTCTTTAGGATAATTAACTGTGTTTTTAATACTTTTGGACGCATTAATACAGAAAGCAATTTCATTATTAACTTGTATTAAGTTTCACGAACAAGTTTCAAACGTTTTTAATCATTACAGCAATGTCTCCATTTCTAAAAAACAGAAAGAACAAACTTGGCGATGTTATTCCTATTCACTTCTCCACACAGGCCTTGCGTAATTACATTCAATTACTTTAAACTTTTAATGTTCATTTCATTGTTTTTCGTGTGTAATTTAATTTTTGTTTATAAAATGTATGTTTTACAACTACATATTTGGTACTGAAATAAAATACGGTAGCTCAAGACGTAGTTCTTCATTTGTTATCCATTAAAGGGCAATCTAGTTATCCGCATTTTTCGAGTGTCCGCACTGGCTGCATGGTTTCGGATAATTGTAATTCCATTGTATAAGAGACTTAACTACTCTAGGAAGTTTAGGTTTTTTTAAAGAGAACCACGTATTTGGCTATTTGCGTTTTAAATCTGCTTAAATTTTGAATGGCCTTCAAAAGTGTGCATGGAAGGAGTTGTCCAGTTTCAAGTCATCATCTCCGTCCTTCGCCCCGAAAAGTGAAATCGTGAGGAATTGCATCGTGATAAGCGTTTGCTGCTCGCGTAACAGTACGTCTTCACTTCTCCCCACCTTTTTTGTTTCGCTCTGCTGGCAGACAATGGAATGAAAGATTTGGAGATCTGCGATAACGACTCATAGAACACCACATGAAAAGTGGCAGCGCTCTCAAACCAAGTATCGTTTATTTATTTATTCGTTTGTTTTACTTGATTTTGCTGCAAGGTTGAACGTACTCTTTGATTGATGAAAAACATAAGCGTTTTGATTTGCAACCTCCCTTTTCTAATAATGTTTTGAAAGCCGGTCATTTTTTAACAATTTTGTAAACAGCTTGATTTAAAAGCTGGTTTGTTTTAAGATCCGGTCACTTGTAGATGTAAACAGGAAGATTCGGGACAAATGCTTTATGTAAATATTTATTCTCTTCTTTCTCTTTCTTGTACAACAAGTGTTTCCCAAGCTTTTTATATTTTCGAAATTCTTTTGTATAATATGACTTCGGAGGCTGATAACAAAAGATTATTATTATATGGCATTACATGTAATTAATGTGTTCAGCAAAGATTTCTTGTGAAACCATGGTTCTGAACAATTTCGCCTGAAAACATTCGCAATAGAGTGATGAACTGGAAGGTTTTTTGCAACAGCAAAACCATTTGTTAAGCGTTCTGGAGGTATAATCGGAAATGGTTCACTGTTTTCGAATTACATCTGAAGAAATTTTGTGATTTTTGTTCTTAACTAACCGCTTGCGCGGTGTAACGAACGCTTTCTTTCTTTTTTTTTGGTCAAGGAACGTAACAGACATAAAATAGAACTTCCCCACATTAGATACCAGGCATGAAATTGTCTTTCCAATGGTTGGTTGTAAATTTGCGTATTGGTGACAACTTGTGCTGACTCCAGAAAATATTAGACAGAGATCTCTTCTAACCCTTTGTCAAAAGAGTAATACATTCCTACATCGTGGGTGTTGGATGAGAGAGGGATTGGGATTCAAAGCAAAGGGGAGGGGAACGATAATTGAGTCTTCTCGCTTCGAAAAATGAAGAAAGATGTATTTAAAGTTCCTTTACATAACTTAACTGAAAATACTTTTCTGTACATAATGAAGGTTGTATTAACTTCGAATCCAGGTTATTTAGATTAACGATTAACGATTTTAGTGAATCCAGCTAGTATCCAGCTATTATTCCATAACTCCAAACAGTAGTTAATAATGATGGAGATCGATGACTGCGTATATAATGCACACATAAAGATTCTTCATGTTCTTATTTTACTAACAATGAAGAATCTGCATGTATGTTTTTTTCTTGTATTGCGAAAAAATTTCGACACCTAGAACCACTAGATTTTGAATGTACACAGCGAAAAAAAAAGTGGGTTGGGGACAGTTCTACATCTCTCGTTCTACTGGGCCGATTCACGGCATTCAAATTGCGTTTTTTGCGTCTCAAAAGCGCGACTTAGGATTAGATTTTTATATAGTATTATCCTAACATAGGTATTTTGACACAAAATCGGACTTTTTCTGAATTGACATGCCATTTGTTTTCCATATTTCGTTTCTACGACTCAAATTATGCCTAAGTATTAAATTTTGTAAAATTTGGTGCGAAATTTATGGAGAA
>KK117287.1:1123386-1137546 GCA_000611955.2 Stegodyphus mimosarum | reverse complement strand
AAAAGAGTCCTTTATTCTGCCCTTGCGTACGGATGTCTCGCAAAAACACCGTTAAATTGCATTCGATAGCTGTCAAAATGGATATTTTCGTTGAAATATGATGACCGAAATTTTCGCGATTACAATACTTCCTTTTTACTTTGTGCAAGGAAGTAAAAATATTCCATATTCAAAATACTATGATATTTATGCTGTTTTATGGAACTCTATAAATGCATTATCTATTTTGCAATATAGAATGCTTTGGCGGGTATTAAGTGATACGTAAACTAAATTATTCATTCGCAATGTCTCAAAAATTTCAGTAACGGAACTGCATTATGTCACGGTATGCTCAATTGTAAATGCTATTAGTCTTCTGAGGGTCTACAATCTGTATATAATAAATAGCTTAAGAAATATTTGCACCTAACTATCTTCAAATGCTTGAAATAAGCAAGCTGGAAAAGAAACATTCCAGTGTAGAATTTAAAATTACGATATTAAATACTTTTCAAGTTAAAATTTTAAATATTAAATTATTTTAATCAGGAAATTATTAAATATTAAATTTAAGTATTGAACATTGTTAAATATTAAATGAAATGAATAATTTAGTAATTTAATTGCATATTAAATTATTTAAATTAAATGTTAATTTAAAATTTTAAAATTTTAATATTTTAATTTTACTTTAATTATTTAAAATTAAAATTCATACCTGATAGCTTTCGAAATCGATAGATTTATTTGAAACCTATTCGGAAAAAGATTCTTAAATAAATCTTAAATAATAACTACGATAAATTACGATAAGTTATCAGTAACTACGATAAATTACCGTACGTTTTTAAACAAACCCTCCCACCAAAAAACTTTAAATTGGCGTAAATTTTGAATAAAATTTTATCCATTTCCTTAGTGATCAGACATAAATTCTTGAGCTGCAAAACATTTTTGCAAAGGTAGTAAAAGAGATAACGCTTTTAAAGGGAAATAAATGTGTAGAAAGGGGCGGGCAAGCGAAAACAAACGTAGCGTCATCTTTTGGGAAAAATAATAGCGCTGACGCTACCTTACATGTCTATATACACAGTCCAGTCACATTAATGTGACCATCTGTCAAAAGCCAGAATAACCACCTTTCGCAGAGCGGACTGCTGCGAGACGTGCAGGAAGAGAGTCACATAGGTCCCTGAAGGTGTTCTCTGGGATGTTGAGCCATGCCGACTCTAATGCCGTGGCCAGCTGCGCTAGATTACGCGGTTGAGGATCCATGGCGCGAACAACTCGATCGAGATGGTCCCACAGATGCTCGATTGGGTTTAAGTCAGGTGAGTTTGCTGGCCAGGGGAGGACGGTAAACTCATCCTGGTGCTCTTCGAACCACGCACGTACACTGGCAGCTGTATGGCACCTCGCATTGTCCTGCTGGAAGATGCCATCATCCTGAGGAAAAACAATGCGCATGTAGGGGTGAACATGGTCCGCAAGGACAGATGCGTACTTGTATTGATCCATTGTGCCTTCCACAATGATCAGTGAACCTAGAGAATGCCAGGAAAACATTCCCCAGACCATAATGCTCCCGCCTCCAGCTTGGACCGTTCCGGCAATGGTTGCAGGGTGGTTCCTTTCAGAGGTTTCACGCCTTATACGCCAACGTCCATCTGTCCGATGGAGCATAAAACGCGATTCATCCGAAAACGCAACCTGTCGCCACTCAGTGGACGTCCAGCTGCTGTACTGGCGTGCAAATTCTAGCCTTCGCCGTCGATGAACAGCAGTCAGCATAGGTGCACGAACCAGGCGTCTGCTTCGGAGGCCCAGACGCAGCAATGTTCGCTGAATAGTACTTTGGGAGACACTTTTGGTAGCCCCTTGGTTCATTTTGGTGGTCAGTTGCTCAACGGTAGCCCGTCTATCTGCCCGAACGCATCTCCGCAACCGTCGTTCGCCTCTGTCATCTATGGCCCGTGGTGCACCACATTTGCCACGTCGCTGATTTTGGACAGTCCCATTTTGCCATGCACGGTACACTTTTACCACGGCGGCACGCGAACAGTTCACAAACTCAGCCGTTTCGGAAATGCTTCCACCCTTGGCCCGAAAGCCAATGATCATGCCCTTTTGGAAGTCGGATAAATCGCTTCGTTTCTGCATTACGCCAACGATTGAAATGTTTTCCGAAGTCCTCACACACCCTTTATATACGCTCAACTGCACTGTGCTGCCACCTGCCTTCTGTGATTGGTTATTTAACTCTGACATGGAAAGTACGTGGTGGTCACATTAATGTGACTGGACTGTGTAGTATATGAACATATTCAAAACTTTCTGCGTCAAAATTATTACATTTTAATCCTTTAGCTTTGTCCTGTGATATCTCTATTTTAAGATGAGAGAATCTAATTCCAATTTCTTGATGCTTAAATATTGCAGAACATTTATTTTTCATAGTTTTTGATATTGCAACATTTTTATTGGTTTCCCTGAAATCGAGAGTAATCAATTCATCAATCATAGTTGCAAACAGATAAGATTCTCAGTATTTATGAGATTTTTAAATTTTCGGAATTAAATTTCTTTTTTATTGATATGAAATTTTCATTTCATTAATTTAATTTAAAATCACGCGCATTATGGTTACTGTATTTGTATATTTGTAAAAAAAACAGAAAATAATTTAACACAGCACACAAGTTTTGCTGGTCTAGTGTTTTGCTTAAACCGGAGATGTGTAGCTCCCAGATTTGACTGAAGTGGAGGATTATTCGTGGAGATATACTGAACATGTGCCATTTCTTGACAACGGATTTAAGCATCATTTGTATTCGTTAATGAAAGTGAATAATAATAGCACGGCATACCTAAAAAATTATATGATAACTTTGTTAACAATGACCGCATCTAAGATTCTAGAGGCAATGATTCAGTGGTAATTCTATTTTCAAAAATACTTAATCTAATTTTAACATGAATTTATTGGAATAATAAAACAACAAAAGCAAACTAATCTAAAAGTTCTAAAATAGCATTCAAGCAGCATTAAAAGAAGTTTTCCGTTTCATTTTGTTATCACTTCTCATTTTCTAAATCAGTGCCCTTTTACTACTTTTATGTTGCCATTCAGAGGTAGAGAAAAGTGTGTATTCAGACAAGAGATTTTAGGGAAAACCGTAGGAAATAAGTTTCTTCCCAATTTAGTCAAAGGTAAAATTGATGGACATTCTAGTTATATTATTTTGTTAGATTACTAATGTGCAAGTTAGCAGGTAATTAATTAGCATTGCTTTATTTTGTTAATTCTAAATTTTAATTTATTTTCCTTTATTTGCTTTTGTTCCTCTACGAGGGAAGAGGCTCTGAAGTAATTATGAAAAGAGATAACTCGCTGGAGATAAATTTAGGAGATAGGATAAGCTAGTGGTTGGAGTCAATCCTTATGCACACTTTTCTGAATTTCCGCCTAAACTAGATTACGAGGTAAAATTACTTGCATTTAATGCAGTTTTTCTCCTCCTCTTATAAACATTTAATTTCCGAAGGTTTAATACCCTGAGGAAATACTGCTTTTTCCTTTGAACCAAATGATGAAACTTTTTGCATTTATTATGGTATTTTTTTTTCATTTTGGAGCAATGAGAAATACCCTCTGAAAGAATGTCATGGTATTAACCTCAACATTCACCTGACTAATGACATGTCATCCAAACCGACAATCAAAGCTCTGAAGGAAATTAGGAATTCTAGCTTTTTGCTAGGCGGACAATGAAAATTCTTTGGTGTGGACCTATCGTATGAACCTGCTGGTAATGACGTGGCCAGCTGTTGCCAAACAATGCAAAGTAATTTCCACTTTTTAATGCCTTGCGGCGGAAGGCGTGAAAGTGCAGCTTGACTAAAATCTTCAACCATTTCGGCGTATAAAAAGAAAATTGGCAAGAGATTATAAGTTTCAACCCGTATGCGAGTCCCGAGTACGTAAAGCAAAATTGTTACACTCTTTGTTCTCTAAACATCTGGCAGCAGTCACAGTGGATTTGAACAAACGATCTTGTAAACGATTTTTTCACCTTTTGACCAAGATGCGCTAAAAGAAGAAAAATTTAAACTAGCTTTTTCTGGCTAACAGTGATGGGCTTAGAACAGTTAATACCGAAATGAAAATTGATTATATGGAGCAAAAGAGTGTTATTCGAGTTAGTGTAAATTTGATTCTACTAACTTTTAAAATTAAAATTGATATTTTTAAATTCAGAAAATCGTCGTTAATTCAAAAACTTTAATCAAGAAATCAGTAAATTTAAATAACTTTGTACAGATTAATATACTATATTAAAATAATAGTGTAGAGTAATATACTGTACAGTAAATCCTTGACAAACTTGGGGTGAAATCATTAATACATCGAGCGTACGTTAAAATTGCGTTCCGCAAAGTTAACATTTTTTTAAAAATATATTAGATGCAATACAAATTAAGAAAGTACAAATTGGTAAGATGAATTTATTAGAACCATTCACTAAATATGTAAAATATAAAACATGAAAGAAATTTAATTGGCATTAGACCTTTAAAATCCTGATCTAATTATAAATAAAAACCTTTTCACATGTGCACTGACGCAGCATTTCTTCCTCTGCAGAGATCTTCATTGTTGTGAGCTTTTGCCTAATTATCCGTTACAAATCAGACTAAGAAATTGAGTATAAACACTTCGCCGCCTATAAATGAATTTCTAGTGTTGGACAAATGAAATGGAAACAGTTCGATGGATAATGGAAGCAACTGGATGAATAAATAGATAACGCTATATGTGTTCGTCAAGGGTTTACTGAACTATACTATAGTATATTTGGAGTAATATACTTATCATAGTAATTATTCGTGGTATCAAAGTGTATGTTTCCTTTTAATAACCTTTAGGTGTATTCTGTTCATAATGTATATCTACTATCTTTTAGTAATACTACGTTTAATAATAGTATATTACTGATTCTTATACTAGTAATTTTGTTATAGTATCCGTAATATTAATTATTTCATTCACTTACTAATTGTTTTAATAATTTGTTATATATTACTTATTATCTTATAATAGTAGTATGTTGTTAATTTTATTTTTAGTAGATAATAATGCAATATCAAATCAAACTAATTATTTTAATAACATACTACCTTTTAATATTATACATTTCATAGAGTAATAGATTTATAAAGTAATGTTACATCTTTTCGGAAAATGTTTGTGGTCATTTTGTGCTTGTTTTCTTACAAAATATTGACCCACATAATAAAATGAAGATTTTTGAAAGGATTTTCGTTCACAGTGTTCTGTAGAGTACAGAAAATAGTATGCTTATTGTAAAGGTAAAAATTTTAATGTGAACTAGTGACCTTTTTTACCCCCTCGAATTTAAATAGATGTAAGAAGTTTTGTTTACGGCTTGGATTTGAAGATTATCCATGGATAATTAAGTTTTGATGAATCTATTAATGGAAATTAATAACCCATTACTAAATATGTCAAATTAATAAATTTTATGTGGTTCATAAGTTCCATATTTTTTAAATGTCGGATGCTGTTAAGTCCCTAAACTTGGCTACTAATACGAGCCTTTAAGTCCTCCATGAAGGCATTTCACCCCTTAGGCAGATGGCGCTCATGTGCTTTGCCATTAAAAAAAACCGACAGTAAACGTGCCTCTGAACAATATGCAGTAGTACCTAAAAACTAATAAATTAAATAATTATAATAAATGCTATAGTCGGTAAATTGATTGAAATTTTTAAAAAAATTAACGGTCACTCAAAAATCCTGTTTTGAATTTTAATAGCTTTGAGTAGAGATTATCAATACAGATGGCCCAAGTGGTGTAAAGAAACATTTTATAGGATTTTAATATGCATTTAGACGAACATGGAAACGTTGCATATCTTCTGTATATTTGAAATATGAAAGTATATGTAATGTCATTTTATAAGAATATTAATTTTTTTCATGAGGTATAGCATTAATCAAATGCATTTTTATTTAAATCAATCAAATTCAAAAGCGAGAAAAATATTCTTAAATATTATATCTTATTTTGCTCATCAATAGCAGACACATCCAGTTTGAAAGATAAATATCTTACATTTTGCCGAATGGCAAGAGATTCGAATGAAAAGTGAAACAACTCATTCACAGTGGATGCGAGGCAAAATCGTGTTTGGACCTTCTAGGGTAAAAATTTTAGAGGAATCCACTATGCGTCAATAAAAAATTATTAACGTTCATATACAAAATCTGCATCAAAATTAACATTACATCGTGGTTCTTTATTGGGCATTAATGACAGGTTCATTTTACATTTTTATTATGCAAAGATGCAGAGTAAGATATTCTTAATTTTTATAATATTTACTTTAACCGTGAATTAAATTTTTGGAGTAAAGGCTTATGAACTTATGACCCTCGTGACTCTTACTTTCCATGAACTGCAGTTTGTATCTTTCGTGTCCGTCACGACTGCCTAGTGTGGAGGTGTGTTTGTTAAGCATTTATTTAACATTTTTATCGGACGTTTATTACACGTAATAAATATCTTATAATTCATCGCAACGAGGCATCGTCTTTTAATAACCCGTGTTCGAAGAAGCTTTTAATAAAAAAAGGTAAATATTAAAATTTAAAACTATCCTATCTTAGTTTTCCCCTTTCGTGAGGTAAGCACCTCTGTCGGGTAGATAGAGACAACAAGAAAACTTTCGTGATACGCTCCTCCCATTTCGAAGAATGTCAAGAGGTGAGGCGGTTAAATCAGAATAAGAGTTTTAAACTTATAGTTCTCCTGTTTCAGTTTCCTGTGTATGGTTTTCAATTCTTGTGCATGGTTTTGCATTTTTGTGCATGGTGTTGTCTTCCTGTGCATGTTTGAATATAGAAAGACTTTTATTTTTCCTTCCTAGGAGCAGCTTTAATAGCAACAGAAAATAAGCTTTTCAGTTAGGTTAAAGTTTATTAATCTTTAAATTTTTTTTATATATTTCATGCCATCTTTTGGTGGAGTACTGCCTTTGAAAGTGCCAGCTATTACAGTCTGCTTCTGTTGGCTCTAAAACAAATGTATTAATTATTTGAACTGGATGCTTGCGCTGCCAGCCGCTGAAAATATTTATTATAAATAAGAAAATATGACTCAAGCTTAACGACTCAAGCTAGTGTAATCTTATGTGCTCAGCTAGTAAGCAATAATCCAAGGAATAACATCTGAAACATTCAATGACATCTCGATGATTAAATTCGCAATACCTTTCTTTGAAATTTCTGAGACTGTTAAGCAAAATTTCATTAAATTTACATTTCGCTGTGTACCAAACAAAACCACAGACGTATCTAAAAATAAAAATTTTATTAAATGCTCTTAAAAACGTAAATAAAAAAAGACTTTTTAATTTCAGGTTTGAGCTTCTAAGTGTACGTGTTCGGATGGAGGACTATGTATACTCAGAGTTTCATGGTCCTAGGTGCCGTCATTTTCTATGATGCGAAGAACATATCTGCATGCATACGTACAGACAGACAGAGGCGGACACAGTCTTCCTTATTTAATAACAGAGATAAACTGTTTCTCAAACTGTTAGCACTATAATGAAAGATGTCGGGCCGTAGCTATTCCCATATTACAGCATATATAACTGTTTAATGATGTGCCAGTGTATTAAAATTCGCATGACAAGAATGTTTATGAAAATGTGAGATACTAGCTCTTTAGGAAAATGTTTTGCTATGAATTTTATGGACGAGCTCTTTTAGAGAGAAAAGCTTTCGAAGTGCTGATTCTTATTTACATTTCAATTCCCTGTAGGTAATAAAAACTTAAGTGCACACATGTCATATATTTTTTCATAAAAGCACCAACTATTACTATTTGTGCTTCTATATCATTTGTACCTGTCATACCACTGAATATGATCTTCATTGTGCCATTGGAGGAAAAAAAATCTGAAATACGCGGTAAAATTGCTTCATGAGAAGTACTTTGTTTGCCACACATTTTATTGCTAAAACATGATGCGTTGAATTAGCATATATAATTAGTCTGTTTTGCTGTGAATTGGACCCATAAGTACCACTTAGAATTACATATTTTTGAACAATATGGAATGTGCCTAACGTTTTCTCTTACCACATTTATAGAATTTATACCGAAACACATAACTTGAAAATCTGAAAAGCAGTACGAAAAGTGAAAAAGACAAGAGTCGCAAATACCATAAAAAAAATCTATATAAAGAAATTATCGAATTTCAAATAAGAGGGTAAAAGTCGCGTCTGCATGAAATACATGGCAATGCTCGGGAAATGTGAGAAATAAGGGAACGATGCAATTGCTATGAGGTAATTTGTAAACAATTTTGTGTTCAAATTCAAACGCTAAAAGCAATTCTTTGTTTGACTGTAAGTAGTTTACGCCATAAATATAACCAATTTTTACCTTCGTCATGCGTATTCTTTGTATAACAACGTCAGTATCAGTGATATCTGAACACAGTTTTCGAATTTCTGAAGAGATGTCCTGGAACTGTCGAGGTTTGTGTTTTACTAGGTTTGTACTTCATAAAAGTAATCGGTAAGCAACATCAGATCAGAAAGTTGACGCTAGCAGAATCTTTGGAGATAAGGTATCGATGATCAGTCAATTGCAACTTAGTACCCGTGTGGGTTCCGGTATAAACGTTTCCTCTCTTAATTGATGCGAGATCATCCTAGAAGTCTCAAATGTTCATTATCTGCAAATCGATGTTCCAGGCTTTTATTCAACAGGTTTATCGCATACGCTCCTATTTCATCTGTGAATAGACTGAATGTAGTCATTTTCTCAGTATATCTGATCTTTTTCTGAATTACATTGCCCAAACCGTTGAATTAATACCTCTGGGGTGATGGCTTGATTGCATTTTAAAAAAAAGACCGCAGTAATGAATAATGTTCCTACCATAATATTAATTCTCAAAAGATGACTAATGAAAATATGGAATGTTATATGATTGTTGCCGTAAATGACTCTTGAACACTCCATATTCTAGATAGAAACCTCAAGGTTACTGTACTATATACTATTCTTCCTGCCCAGTCGATTCTAGAGGAACTGCTGCTATTTTTTGTGCTCCCTTTTTGTATTTGTTTTTCCACTTCTGTAAGTCCAGTGACGTCATTCAACTCGAGCATTGAGAAGAGCATAACCTTCTTTGTTTAGTGGCATTGCAAGACCTCATATAATTTAACTCTAAATGGATAGCCGTCTGTTAGAAAACATTTCGAACATGTTCCTAATCGAAATTTGTTCAAGTAGTCTCCCACTGAAATTTCTTCGAAAATCGTATAAAATTGCAAAGACGTGAATTGTACTTTTCGTACTGGACATCTTCCTCTATTTAGCTGGGCATGAATATTTATCGCTACTACGTACTACGTCTTTTTTTTCTTTCAAAGATAGCATCATGTAGGTACCTGATACAGTTTTCTTGTCTAATTTGCCATGTCTTTGGAGAATTACAGTGCTTCAATGTAATTAGCACGCACATGTGACTCAAATTTTTTGCTTGAAATTTTCAGTGTAAACGATTATTCCTTTTTATTCAACAGTTCATACTTTTTCGGAAAATTCTTTATCAATAGTTTCTTGTTATTTACTATACAGACATGAACATCTTGTAGCAGATTTTTCTTTAGTCCAAAGAGACTTTGTCCCTGAAGGACTATTATTTCGTTTTGAGATTTTGCGATGGAAAAACCTTAAAAGTCTGAATCACTTTTCAAACTGTTGACACAAAATATTGCAGCCTTATATTATATTTAAAGAAATTAAATAATGAAGAATGTGCCTAAGTGTATACATATTTCTCCAAATGTGATAAAACAGCGGTACCTACAGCCGTCCAATATTAAATAACGTTTCCACCCGAATATGCGCGTCTGGAAGCTCAAATTTGGAATTTGTTTTATTATCTATTTCATATTTTGTAAACCTTTAACGAATATTTGATTAACAAACTCAAACAATTTAAAAGCAAGCAATGGCAACACTCGACGGGGAGAAAAAAAAACCTTTTTATCTAAAGTGCGTGGAACTGTGTATTAGAAATTCTATACTCATTTAAAAATTATTTTGCGATATTGCTGTTAAACTGAATTTATGGTTTGAGTGCGAAGAACATGATAATTAATAAATAAAGGTAACACATAAAACGTTAAAAAACGCCCCTTTGGACGTAATTTAAAATCTGAAATCTTTCATATTTTCTTTTTTTCCCTAGTTTTGCCTATAATTCTTTTTTTTAAATGAAGATAATAAAATGCAAAATTATAAAGATATAAAGATAGATCCCCGAGAAGACACGGATGTTTGTAAATTTTAAAGTACCTTTAGGACATGACGATATTGGATGTAAGAAGACCTTTATATCCGGCCCTCGGAATGTTCTGCATTAAATTCGAAGGAAACTGAAACGTTGTGACGTTTTCTATAAGGTGCCCATGGTTTTACCAGTGGCATGCGCTTCCTTGCTCTTGACCGTAATTAGCAATTTGTAGACATGGAAAAACTAAACTAAACTCTGCTGCCTCAACAGTCCTTAGAGAGCCGAGGCCTGCAGTGCCCTGAAATCTGCTTTCTAGACCGTGATCTTCAGGGTGCGTGTTATGCCCGGACAAGTGGTTAACTAGTTGCACGACTCCCTCTGTTTAGTCCCCAAGCGAACTTGGTACTCAATTAATCGACCCACTCAAGGGATGAGAGGGTGAGTCAACTTTGCTCGGCCCGGGGATCGAATCCCGGACCTGTGGTGCTGCTGCGCGATGCGCTAGCTACTGCGCCACCGGCCCTTTATAGACATGATCTGAAATTATATTTCGAGGTCCAAGACGATACGTAATAACAAGATTATACGAATAGAAATGTAACTGTAAAACATTATCTCAAAGAAAAACTGCATATTTTGTGTGCGTTAAAAAACGAGCTTGATTCAAAACGCTAGCAGAACAGAAGCAACTAGGGAAAGCGTTAAAGGTCGCTACCCGATCATTTATTAATCCTTTTATAATGCACGTAAAATATGAAGCTGCTACTGGTCATTTAGCACGTCCCTTTCGGCAGTTTTTATTTCACGTCTAGCTCAACGACACAGGCATTTACGGACCCCTGACCCAGTCCCGTGGGAATTCTCGCGTTTATCCCGCGGTAGTTTGTTATATTCCACCTCTCCATCCCTCTGCACTGTTAAGAATCCCGCGAAGAGTCCGTACGCAGTTGGAATTAGAATCAAACCAATCCCTTCCTTTAAGAGTGATGATTCCGCGCAACGGTGAGATGTCCGTGGATATCTGTGCCCGAGGCGTACGCAATCAGTACCTGTTGGACGCAAACAGGTGATTGTATGAGTCGGCTGAAAAGAAGCTTTTATCTTATGGGAAAATCTGAATTCTATCGTTTAATGAAAACTTGATTTTAGAGCACATATAGTTCCAAATTACTTGCAGGATGTTGTGAAATTTGATTCGAAATTTATATCTTGCTCTTCTTGTATTCAAATAAATGTAATTGCAAAAAATTAAAATTCCCATTACATTCAGTCTCTCGGAACAAGTTTTCAGGCTCGTACTTCGTTAAGCAGAAGAATTTAATATATTATTATTATTCCCACTTGAGAGGGGTATTTGCCCTTGGAAAATAAAGTTGTCAGTTTAATGCCTTATATGATCTTTCATTTAGCTTCCAAATTTGAAAAATACATTACATATTAATGCAACAAAGTGAGTTATTTAAAAACAGAGCACACTGTTCAATAACATTTTAAAGTTATTCAACGACAAAGGCAATTCCAGCCCTCTGGGAAGCATCTCGCAGTGGAAATCGAAGTTTCGATTTGCTCCTACTCCAACTGCATGCACTTGTCGAATCAAGTAAATCAATATTAATAACTTTGATCTGCTAGCTGTATATCTGCTTAAATATATTCTGATTTAACACCCTTTTTTACAGTACAGTGAATTAAAATTAATCCCATTGTTTATCACCTGTCTTCATCAAAGAACTAACTTATGAACATCCCTTTATTTACTCCAAAAGTGACAATTTTGCCGTATTATCCATGACATGAATTTATGATGAAATATTTTCTGATTGGAAAATGAGATATGAAATATTTGTGATTGGAAATTAAATATCTTCCAGCTGGAAATATGTTTTCTTAGAAGTTCTGGTTATTTCAGAACTTCGTAAAAAATGATCTCGCCGGCATGTTCTAAACAATTCTGCTGTAGGGGTCTATACAGAAACATGAGAGACAACAAAAGCTCATTCACTTTCAAAGCATTATTTAATTGTACGCTGTAATATGTCTTTGAGTAAGCTTTTTTCCCTTCGGCTGTCTGTTATACCGCTTCAGATACTGGCTGAGTTTGAGGAGTCAAATTTACTTTTTAACACCATGTAAATAAAAGTTAACTCTGAGAATATTCAATGCAAATTGTTCATTTATTCACAACTGTTATAATAACTTTGACCTTCATATTTTCCATTTCGGACGGCTTTTGACAGTGGTAGACTAAAAAAGTGACTTAGAGGTATACATGACTAATATGACCGATTACTTAAAATCGCTACATATGGTGAGAAAGCTTCAGCACTGAGGTGATCTGTCTAGTGTTATCAGCATCCAGAATCCTGTGCTTCATTGCTGTCGGCATAGATGCTTGGCAAGATTAGCTCATCCCAGAGAGTTATAAAACATCAACATGAAGTGGACTTAAATAAGGAAGAATAAATCTATGAGAAACATGGATCTAACCTCATAAAGAGATAATTTTTTGAATCTATTTGGCATACTCTTTCACCAGCTTCATCCAGCAGCATCACCGCCGAACTATACATCATGTCTTCACTAAACTCTTAAGAACACATCCACGATACTCCAATTCTATATCAACACTCACGACGGCATATGCTTGGAGCGACCTGGCAAAAATTATTGAAGCTAAGTTGGGAAGTTTTGCCTTATGAGTAGTGTATTATTATCTTAACAGAATGCTAGTCTCCAGTGAATATACTCTAGCCGAATGGCTTTCTTACGGCTATAGTTTTTATGTTAACGAAATCTAGCCGAATGAGGGTTTGGCAGGTACTGCTGTTTCATCTGACTTCTACAAGTACAGAATACGAAATCTCCGTGAAGTTTATTAGTCCATCGACGTAGAGGCCCTTTTGTTACAAACTTGTGCTTTTGATTTTAAACCAAACAAACATTTACGGTACGTTTCTAAGGCGGCTGAACTTCCTTTAATTTAATAGTTTTCGTTAACTAATGTAGGGCATAATATTAATAGATTAATGAAGATTTAATTACTTAATTGGGAAACTGCTCTAATTTAAAACAAGGAACTTTCATAGAATCTTGATAAAGATTGCATTACGTTGTGGTTTATGACTGTAATTATATAAGAAACATCCCATGGAGTCTAAAGTTATCGAAAATTTAGAGAAAAGGATTATAAAGGTAATGCATTTAAATTACGACCGGGAAAAGAAAGGATACATCTTGAAGCAATTCAAGATCAAAATTTGCAACTTAAAGAACACAAGCGAATAAATTGTGAACTTTGTAGGATTCAATTCTTACCCGAAACCTGTTTAAGAAATTTCGTATAATTTCCTTCTGCTTGAAATACTTTAATGAAGCCAAAACTATATCATAAACTGTGTCGTGTTTCCTTTGTTTGGAAATTAAATAGCTGAAACCATGGAATTGACAATGCACTACGGGAAATTTCTTGATATCAGAATACTTTTCTTCCGTAGTATAAAGGGATTTACTTATCTGTATACTTTCCTGTTCATTAATGACTTAGATTATTCATCGATAATTCTAACATCAATTACTTAAATTCCTTTATTTTAGCTTGGATGGTTCATACTAAAGCATATACCAATGTACGAGAACTGCTTTTATGCTCATGTATCTAAATACTGCAGATTTATATCCAGAAATTTATACGCCGAGTTTGCCATCAGGTGCGTACCAGAGTGTTTGCTTGGGGGGAGCGATTCTATATTTTATGGAAGAATGGTTGGCAGAACCTCAAGGATTTTGGACTCCTACTTCCACCCCAATTTTGAGAGCGACCACCCCAGGAAG
>KK117287.1:1093028-1117991 GCA_000611955.2 Stegodyphus mimosarum | reverse complement strand
ATTAATATATATCATATTATTTATAAATCACATTATTAATATATATCATATTATTTATAAATCACATTATTAATATATATCATATTATTTATAAATCACATTATTAATATATATCATATTATTTATAAATCACATTATTAATATATATCATATTATTTATAAATCACATTATTAATATATATCATATTATTTATAAATCACATTATTAATATGTATCGTATCTAACCTATCATAACCTATATTCAAGCAAATAAACCGCCTTCAGCCTATACGATATCTCCTATACAAATCGGTCTTCAGCCAGTCTCTTGGCGAATGAGGTATCATTTATCACGTTTAAAACTGATATTTCTTAATGCATACAGTCGTTTATTTTCAGTAAATGTTTACTTACAGTTGCAGAATTTTACCAACTGTACTAGTTTTAAAAACAAGTGCATCGTATCAAAGTAATTACGTTGTCTCAAAGTAATTGTATAAAGTACTTATGACTTGATAGTTAACAAGCATGATTCGACAGCGTTTAAAAATATATTGTTATAAAGTATTTCTTCCCCCTTCTTAGCATGCATTCGTGGTGTAATGGTCAGTACACTTGGCGAGCATTCGAGAGGTCCGAGGTTCGAGTCCCAACGAGGGCATTTCTCATTTTTCCCATCACCTGCTTTCAAAAAATCCTAATGTCTCTACATAGGCGCCCGAAATAAAAAAGGCGGTGGATGATGATTCTCTACCACCAGGATTTGGCGATTGGGTGTCCTAGTCCCCATTGCCCGTTAAAGAGGTTATGTATAAGTTATTTCTCCGGCCTTCTTAGCATGCTTTCGTGATGTAATGGTCAGCACACTCGGCGCGTATTCGAGACGTCCGAGTCTCGGCGAGCTCATGCTCATTTTTTATGACTCCTGCTTCCTCTACATTGTGAAATATCTTATATACCCAGTGTCAATATACCCAGTGTCAAATGAAAAACATGGTAATAGCTTATTAAATAAGTGCTTTCTGAAAAGAAAGAAAACTCTAAGAAACCGTTTTTCTTAGAGGTTTTTTTACATCGAAGTTCATGACACAAGCCGTTACAGATGTCTTTCATTAATTGTTGTTATGGGCAAAATGTTTATAAAATTATCTATTAACCACATTATTACATGAATTACAAATTGCATTAGTTAGATATTAAAATATAAAAGTAATTATTAAAAAGAGTTCATATTGCTTTTAAATCACTGCTGAGTTACGTAATGTTTGAATTTAAGTTAATTAATGCCGATTTTTTTGGATAATCCAATGCTAGAATTTCTCAAAATTAGGAATTTACCATGTGTAAATGACTGGTCTCGTAGTGTAATTTATCGTATAAGTAAAAATAATAAATAGAAGATTAATAACCACTTTGATGTTTATTATATCATAAAAAACAGAATATTGATTAGGTATGCAACTTATTTTTACCAGTTTTAGTTTTTCATAAAATTAAGGAAATTCGTATATTAAAAGGAAAGCTTTAAACTTCGGTTAACGTGGATCATGAAAGAAAATCGCAGTTTTTTCGTACTCAGTTAGTTCTAAATCCACCCATGGAATGAAGCTTTACGTAAAAGTACTTCATTATGAAACGAGTTTCTTAAAGACCATTAAGTGGAAAATGTATAAACGCTGCTTGATGCTCAAATCCTAGTACGAAGAAGTATTTTGAACATAAAAAGTAGCTTCAGTTTTAAGCATGTGCAACTACTTTGGAAGCAATTTCCAAGGAATTCAGAACTTTTCAGACATTTAAAATATAGCATTAATCAAAACGTTATGACTTTTAGCCAGGTTTAACCTTGTTGTGTGTGTGTTTCATAGAAACAGAACATATAAGACTCGTTGAAAAACGCAAATTGTCCTAACCGGGACCTGCTCTTGAGCAACAAAAGTGAAAAAGAGTATTGCTTGACTTCTGCACAGAGCTGTAGCATTTCGTGTACTGTTACTGCAGTTGTTTCCAACTTCTAGTAGCACATTATTACGCCTTTCGTTCCAACTTTTCCAAATGCGTGTCTAATCGATGTTAAGTACATCCATTTGTGATCTGTAAATATCTTAGAAAGGGTAAAGGACGCCTTAATGCCTGATCATCGGTAAAACTCACAGAAATAGCCTGTTTGAATTTTTCTCTAACGGTAATCCTGTTTGCTTCAGGAGTCGTTACTGTATCTAAGACGCTAGTAAAATCTACGGATGGAATGTGATAACGATAGGTTAGACATCACCCTCCGAAGAGGCAAATTCTAGGGTTGGTGTAACACCCCCTTCTTTACGTGTAAAAACGAAAGGATTCATTCTCCCCCTTACACTCACACGCTTTCGAAGATTTGGGTCTGAGATGTATGATTACAGTTCTCTGGGCTGATTGCAGAAGAAAAAAAAACCTAGCAGAGAAAAGAGGGGGAAAAGATTCTATCCTGGAAATACAGCTTGCCATTTCTTCCCCCTTAATTTTATGATCATCAGTCCTGTTCAAAATAATCAGATTTTTTTTTTGACGAAACTGGACACTTGGAATTTACTTGTTAGTATTTGTATGGTTTTCTTCCACCTTGGTGCCTTGTGAATACGACAAGCCCCTCTGTATGCATTTTTCGCGTGAATAGTGCACATCAAGGCAATTGTAAAATCCTTGAAACTTTTTTAAGGGTTCGCTCATGAAGTGTTTGTCCTTGAAATCGGGCAACGAAAGAGTGGAAAGAATAAAAAAAAGTAATAGGAATACTGTAATGCTTATATTCACTGAGATTCTGGGAAAGAATTATTTTCACTTTGATGTTGATTCCTTCAAGGAGTTCAGTTTTGTTTATTGTGTGATGTTATGAGTTCGCTTGCTAATGAGATAAATGAAACGGCTGTGTGGCCTACGGTGTAAAGCCTGTTTGCTTTTTATCTTAAAACTAATGGCAGTGGTTTACATGAAGTAGCAATGTTTATAAAACGTAGGGGCTGATCACTTGTTAGATATAATGAGCATAAAAACTGCTTTGAGCTACTTTTGACATTATTTGCTTCGTTCGGTATAAAAAATGTACAGTCATGAAGAAACAGCAGTGAAAATGGCGTATGCATGCAAAATAAGAGTGCTCTGAAGTACTGTGCATGCATTAATGTTCCTTGGTTTATAATAGACCAACTTGGTTCATGATAGGATTAACAAAAGGTAAGCTGAAAATAACATATATCTGACATATTCACTGTACTAAGCGTTAGTCTAGCCCAGTGATCCTCAAATTTTGTTTACTATCAGAACCCTTAGGTACGGTTAAAAATTTCAGTATAGAATTAATGTAATTTGCTAATTAATAGCTTTAACTCGTGCTTCAGGTGTCATTTATCCTTGCATTATATTTAGTGACTGGGGTGTGCTTGCATTTTAAAGATAACTGAATACAATTTTATATTTTTTAGTTAATGAGCACTATTCAACTAGTGAGTGCTTTATAATTTTCTTTTTGATAATTTATTTCGAACCCAGGTTTTCCCGGAATAGTTTGAAGAAACTTGATTAGCCTATCCCAAATACACTGAGAAGATTTGAATTACCTTACAGTTGGAAAGAATCGTTTAACATAAAATCTTCTTGATGTTTTAATTTTCATTTAATTTATTGATTACTGCAATGAAAGCAAAAAATCTAGGAAGAGTGGTAGTTATTGAGATATAAATTAGAAATCATTTTTCGTAAGCGAAGTTTCGATTAACTTGAGCATTGCACAATGTAATTCGTACTCAGGAATGCTGGATTGTTCACCAATTAAAATAAATAATTTAAAGGCTGCCCGCCTAAAGGAAGACGAATCTTTGTGTAGAACTTTTAAAGAGTGCTTTGGTTTATTTAATTATAACAAAGCATATGAGGGCTATCTGCCTAAGGAAAGGGATGTCTTCGTGGAGAATTTTTAAGTTCTAAGAGTGATTAACCTTTTGCACTCGAGAGGTGTCTCGACACCATTTGATTTGATGCGGCAACTTGAGAAGTCGCTCTTTATCACCACTCGGTTTTGATGTGATAATTAGTGCGATAGAGATGTTTATTTAGGTTTAGTTTGGGCAGTATCGCTTCGTGAATGCATTCAACATCACGTATAAAACAATTGCCAGTCTTCAATTACGTTTCTTAGATTTATTGTTATATATGCGTCTTCGATGTTGGCTCGAACTCGACAATCGTAGCAACAGGAATATTGTTTTCAATGTTACGGAAACCTATAAACATAGAATACGAGTTCGATTTTTTGTTGATCAAGAAAAATTACATGCATAGAATACTTAGCAATATAGAGCAGGAAAACAGTGATGAAGGTAGCGATGACGTAGAAGGTGTAAGAAAGCGAAAACTAAGGATAATAGACAATGAATGTGAGAGCGAAACTAATTTCGCAGAAGGGACAGAAAATGCAGAATGGATAACGTACACACAATTCGAAGAAATACCAAAATGCATACCGTTTATATCTGGTAAAAGAGCCGGAGGACCACAAATATGCTCAAGCATTAAGACCCATTAGATTTCTGTGAAATCAGCCTAAGTTAGCTGTAAGAAATTTGTCAGATGTGTAGAAAACCTTCTCGAGTTTCTGGTTCGTCTAAGCAAAAAAGGATTGGAGTGCGAAAAGTTAATTCTGTCTCGTATTTATGTTTCACGTACAGGAAGTACGGAAACTCATGCAGTCAAATTTTTTATTGGAATCTAAACATTGACCAAACTGTCAGCGGTCTTATCTGCTTAGCTACTAGTAAGTCATACGCAAAAAAAATTTCGTAAACGTTAAAATACATATTACATAATCAACATAACCGCCTTTTAATAGCACAGCAGAACACACAAAATAATAGCGGCCAGCTTCCTCTCCCTTTCTCATCTGTTCGAAGTTCCTAGATTCCTCAAGTTAAACTATACTGAAACATTAGATTTTGTCTTCACTTCTTTTCTGCGTTAATAAGTATCAGACGCATTAATTTTTGTGTCTATCCTTAACTGCCGATAAAAGTTCTCAGCGGATTTTTCGAAATGAATGTGTCCTTTTTAATTCAAATAAGCAGGTTTCGATTTCGGACTAAAGAATTTTTTTATCAAAAAGAACTAAATAACGATTTTAGGATGAACCAGGACATAGATGAATAAAGTCTTAAAGATGTCAGTAACTGAAAATAACTTACTAAAAATATTCATATAATGCTGATTTTATATGAGAAGTTAAATTTTGTTTCTTAAATACTAAGCGTCTTTTTCTGAAAGGCTAATAGACTGGAACTATTTGATACGCAGCGACTCAAAGTATTGGGGCATAAGAAAGTTTCGAATAATTTAGTGGTAAAAGTTTAGATATCTTTCCAGAACTAAACTGCTTTTCACTGCTGACAATTTTTAATTACATTGCTGTGTCTGAACATCATCTATTACGAGGATTAATATTAAATATCGCTTAAGGATGAATGAAATATTTTAAATACCTTACCTTTAAATATGAAATTAAGATAAAAAAATATACTACGAGATTCCAGTAAAAATGTTATAAACAGCCGCTTATAGTAAATGTTTTACGTAAAGCACATGGAAAAAAACTTTAAATCTTGAAAAGATCTCGAGAGATCAAAGAAATGGGGATTTCTTTTGTTGCGATCAAACATAGTTTGTCATTGGTATCGGGAAAATTCTGATACTAAAACGGATGCACTAGTGACTTTAAAATAAAATCTACTGTTCAGTTTAATTTTGAAATGCTGTAAAACAAATTTATTTGAAAATAAACCACAAATAATGCATCCAAGGAGACTAAATGAACGCGAAGAAGAGTGGATCGTTAGACTTGGGCAGATAGCCCTCGTGTGTGTTGCCATATTTCAATAGCCCAACCAAATCTTCATGATTTTATTTTTAGTCGCATATAAGAGTATTATAATAGCTAAACTTTTTTTAATATATTTAGCAATTATCATGGCTCACTAGCGGCCGAGCGGTAAATTCGCTGAACACTGGTAGTTCGACTTGAATTCGAATTCCGGCTAATGGGCGTCTTCGTAGTTTTGTTCATGTGTGACATAGTAGGAGCCAGTTTTCTTCAGAAAGTCTTCCACGAAGGCATCCCTCCCCTTAGTTAAATAAACCAGCTATTACAGTGTGACTTACGAAGTTTTGTATGTTTAGTTCTTTTTATATATTTTACCTTGCTAAAAATGCCCCATAAAAACCAGTAAAATTTTTATGGGTACCCATACAATTCTATGGGTTTTTTTAAGGATCTGTAAGGGGCATTTTTATCAGGGTACTGTGTAAAATTCAGTAAAAATAGGAAGTCACACTTGCGAATATAGGAAAATTATTTTTTCTGATCGGAATAGGAATGAAGTACACGTAACATTATATTTTTTAATGCTTTCCGATTTATCTGATGGCATAAACTTACATTGAATTTACTTAAATTTCTATTTTGTTTTGTAATCTGAGTACTACCAGTTAGAATATTAAATGCAAAAATTTTAACTCTTGACCTATATATAATGATTTCTTGTGTTTTGACGGTTGCAAACCCAAGCATTGAAATCGTTTGCTGCGTCGCAAAATCCTGAAGCGTTTCTTCTAAAACTGTAGTATCTGATATGAATGTATAATTATTCTTCGTGCGTGAATAAATTTTTTGTAACTTATCTATTCCAGCACTGAAAAATCTCTACTATTAAGCAATAAAAAAGAAAACGCAGTGACCTAGATTTAAGCGAAATTCCTCCTTCCTTAAGCCTTGAATTGTAAAAACAAACCAAGAGGAAATGTTTCATTCCGAGCACTTACTTCTCTAGCTTGCATTAAGAAACCTGCAGAAAAAGTTAATTTTATTATTATTGTTATTTTCTTCATAATCATGAAATTTGGTTCAATTAATTTTTTCTTTTACCTTCAAAAGCATTTGTTACGATTTAGAACGTTTTATGAAAAACTATTTTTTGAAACTGTTAAACAGTGGAGTAGTATGTGTACGTGGAGTTGCCTTTTTAAACAAAGTTTTGAACTTTAAGATCGGCTGAAAAATTTAATCTGTTAACTGCCACTTTTTCTTCCCACTACTCTTTGTCTCAACCGAGTAGTTCAGACTGCTGAAACTTCGGAATCTGACCCGGGATTTCCTGGCGAATGGGCTGGTTCATGGTTGTCCTTCGTAGTTTTTCTCTCATGTTTAACATGAGAACAAGCCAGTTTTCCCTAGAAAAGTCCGCCATGAAGGCATACTTGCTATTAGGCAGGTAGCTGTCCATATTCCAATAATCTCTCCAACAGAACATGTTCTTCTTTCAGAAAATAACTATAAAAGTATTTAACTTAGGGCATCATACGCTGAAGCAATTTTTCTTAGTCATGGGTAATTCCAATATTCTTAGCTCTCTTTCTAGACATTATATTCAGCTTTTAGCACACCAAGCGACTATAAAACGTACTCAAAACTATGCAAAAGTAACTTCCTCTTCTCGCAGAAAGAAGCTTAAAAATGGGTGCAATAGTCCTAAAAATTCGTTTCTCTCCTGTTCTGTTCGCATATTTTTATTTATAAATTAAATTTATTAAATAAAGTTTGAAAAGTTTATTACAATTTGTTTGATTTTATAGCAATATTTTCTTTAACATTAAGGTTACATAAATTAAAAATTCATTTTCTCAAAATTTCTGCCAATGGATATAAATAGTCCCCCCCACCTCGGCACTTCAGTTTATTAGCTCCATTATGCCATAACAACGATCGGCTAGATGAATGTATTTTGGAACCTTGGAACAAACCATTCCTACAACAGAGTTTTGAGTGATTGCACCATCAAACACATTGTGGGCTATCAGGCATATAAATGCAAGCTATCTGTTAATGCCACTCTGTAAAAAAGCTAATCGTCTGCGCCATTGAATTGGTTATATTTGTATTGCTTAATCTGGCAATTCTATGTGGCTACGATAATGTAGCTTTAAAAGAAGTATTGTTGTTCGTACGTTTCGCTGCTTCATCGGAAGCAAGATTCGAAAGGTTAAATAAAAATATTAAAAAAGTGTTAAATGGTGTTTGTATTTTAAATTTATATTACAGTCCACTCATAAATAACGCAATACTATCTAAGGCCTATCTTCTGCAAAGAAATCCCTATCTCCTGAGAATATAAAAGTGGTAAGACTTTTTTCGGATCTTCCTATTAAAAAGAATAAACCTCTCTTCTTCCAGGAACATTGAAGGAAAGAACTGTTCTAGAGGCATCCAGGGCCTTGTCGGATAGGATAATATTTCATATTCGTGTGTGGTAAAAAACTTTTCAATTTGACATCATCTGAACTAATCTATTGAACTGTTGAAATGCGTAGACTTAACGTTGCAATGAAAATTATTAGTCATTCGTCATGATTGGTTAATCTCCAACAACTGAATTACGGGTGGACTTGATAGTACTTCATCCAGTGAAGCATAAACGATTCTCGATGATTCAGTAAATTTTCGACTGATTTTTTGATTGACGGGTATTTCCTTTCTCGTACAAGAGGTATTTCCAAATTAATCCTCTTCAGATAGAATACGCAATACTGTGAAAATTCATAATCAACAGATTGAGTCCGATATTTGACGAATGGCATTATTACTGCATGTTTTAAAGCAACTGTTTTATAAATTTTGATATTATAGCTTCATTTAAGACAAAAATAAACATTTACTGAAAAATAAAGCTAAATTGATGTTTATTGCTGTTAAACTTATGCTGTGTAAGCATACGTAAACATTTTCCTTTTTGAAGATTTACGACATAAACATTTAGTAACTTTGAGACATTTAAGGAACGTTGATTTTGAAATATTTTTTAAAGAAATTTATGATAATTATCACGTTCTTGAGGTTAAATTTTAACACTATACTATTTCATCCTGTCCGCTGTAACTTACACTAGATTATAGATAACTAACTGGTGGCGAAAGTACAGTTGTTCGAATATTGTTCCAGCTCTGTTACTGGCCGTGATTCTGAAATTCTGCGAAGGAATAAGTTTGATTTTATTTTACTGGAAACTTATTGTTACAAGCTGTACTGTTGTGTATCTTGTCGCATGTCAACGATACCTTCAAGTTCTGTGCTGAATGCTTAAGTTAGTGTTCAACCTATGATATCAATTAGCTTTTATTTGAAGCAACAAAATCAGCTTAAGTTTCATAAATTTACTGGACTTTTAAAGGTTAAACAGAATTTTCGTCAGCTCTGCAGGAGTGAAATTGACGAATAAGAAGCGTGTGCGCATGCAGTAATAACAAATCGAAAATTTGAGAATGTTCCACATAAGGAAAGGAACGGCGCCAGTAGGTTTTTCTTTTTTTTAACTGGAACTTTCTCGAATGTTTTTCTTATTGTGATCGCATGAGCCCAGGCTTCTTTGTCCTCACTCCTGCAGCTGAAGAAGGTTCTATTTAGTCTTCAAAAGTAGTCCTGCAAATGTATATAACCTACGCTGCTTTTTATTGCTTTGGTATCTTCAATATTTGTTTTCCACGCATTATTTTAATTAATATTGATCTTTTAGTTTTTGATATTTTATTGCTTGTAGTTGTTCAATTCTGGGGCCCAGCAGGGCTAAGTGGTAAAGTCTCTGAACAATGGTAGTTCGGTTCGCGTTTCGAATCCCACGAATGGGCTGGCTGCATGAACGTTTTCGTAGTTTTCTCCATGTGCAACGTGTATACGGGACAGTGTCCCTTAGAAGGTCCTCCACGAAAGTATCCATTCCCTTACGCAGATAACCACAGAGGGCTTTGCCGTTATCAAGTAAACCAAAGCTTTAATTTGGATGCAGTTGGTAGCAAGCTTTGATAGTTACTAGCTGGGATCCATAGTTAGTCAAGTCTATTGTAGAAAAGGAAATTTGAGAGCTTAACCATAATAAATCACCTTCAATCTGAATCGAAGCACGAGTCTAGGATTTACTGCTTGAAGAAGGCTACTTCTGTGTGTAGTATTGCTTCCATTTATTACAGTAACAAGCCTTTTTATTTCAACATCTGTTGACTACCTTATTGTGTCATAAATTTAAAGACTGTTTGGGATAAATTTTAACCTTCATGGAAAATGATATTGCGCAGTGGATAACCAACTCGGGTCTTTTTATTTCTGTATTCTCTAAAGAAATACTTACAACAATTAAAAGAAAAGTAAATCGAGGAGAAAACTCGCTGAAGCATTTAATATCTCATTGCCACATAACAGGACAAGGTCAAAATCTGATTAATATCCTTCCGCGTAACAGTTGAACTTGGTCATTCTTCTGTGAATAATATCGTGGGTCATACGCAACTGTCGAAGGCCGAATCTTTTATTGATATAAAATATTGAATTAAGAAGGGAGAAATGTTTAATATTAAACTTCGGTTAATAAGTACTTAACACCTTTCTTCTCAGATATGTAAACTCGACGCCTTTTAAGGAAGTAGTTTGGTCACGACTCTGAGATTTTTCTAGCGTGATCTGTGATATTGACTACGTATTGAGAAGAAGCGGTTTTATAATAACTACCCGCTGCGCGGCCAGCCTTCGTCTGGCTTTTAAGTGTACCGGAAAAATGCCTAAAGAGAACACCAAACATTAAATTTGAAAACTGCACAGAATTTTACTCTGCATAACAATTTTATCGAAAAAGAAACAAAGAACAACGTTAAAAAAATTCAGTTAAAAATGCATTACATATAAAAAGCATACAATGAAATAAGCAATATCCCTTAATACAAATATTAATCATCCTAATAAATAAATTAACCAACTTCCTGCTGCCTTCTCTAGACAAACGTCCAGTATCCAAGAGAAACATTAAATTTAAAAACAGCACAGAATTATCGCCCTCATTTTTCCGTGCTGATATCAGCAACAATGGCTGTGTGCCATTGTTGTTCATATAATGAGAGAAAATTATCAATTTGATACTATTTCATCTTGTCTAGATGCATCTTGTGTACCAGATTTCATAGGCCTGGGTCTATTAGCTTACGCGTAGTACGAACGAAAGACACCTACACACACAGAAAGACTCTCCCTTTTAAATATAGATCTATAAATTAATTAAACAATTTACCTTTGCAAAAAGAAACAATCTTTCAATATCTAAAACTGTTCAATAGTGTAAAATCTCGCTTTGCTATAGCCCATTATGTCTTAAAAGGACGCGATTTCGTCAGAAAACACAAAAGTAAAAAAAAAATCTAATTCGAATTTCGAAAAACTCGCTTCGAGGTGCACTGGCTCATGCAAAAAAATCATGCAAAACGTTTCAATATCTTACAAACAGTGAAATAAGCAAAAAATAACATGAAAGAAACTCAAAAAACAAAACATTTCGCGCAGAATTTTACTCTGCAGAACAACTTTATCAAAAAAGAAATCAATAAAAATGTATTATACATATAAAAAATGACAATGAAATATGCAGTATCCCTTAATACAAATATTACTTATCCTAATAAATAAATCAACCAACTTCCCTTTGCAAAATCTTAAGAACTCAAATGGTATAAACAGATTAAGAACTTAAAACAGATTAAAAAATATCATGCAAAACTTTTTTATAATTAAAATTATATATAATTAAAACATAATATTACAATGAAATAAGCAATATCCCTTGATACAAATGTTAATTATCCTAATAAAGTAATTAAACAATTTACCGTTGCAAAAAGAAACAACTTTTTAATTTCTTAAACTTTTCAGTCTCTTAAAAACAGTAACATAAGAAATACGATTAAAAGATTGTTGCCAAACCGAAATTTTTAAAAGATTCAAAATGATGCAATTTCATCAAAAATCTATCAACAACAATAAGAAAGGAAAATTGTTGCCAAAACTACATTTTAAAATATCTGAGATGTGAGAAGTGTATTCGGAAGCTTCATTTAAAAAATTTTAAAAAAATACAAAATATTATTATTTTTCCAAAATTCTTTTTTTAAAAGGAGTCGAAAGGATTAAAGTTCAACGTGTCCAAAAATCAAAGGAAAATAAACAGCACATTTTTTAAAATAAGTTTTTTTTAAAAAAAATTCCGCTGAAAAGGTGTTAAGCTCACCTTCCTAAATAAATTCGTATTTAATCGATTTATTGAAATACGAAATTTATTTTAAGTTCGTAAAATAGCTAAGTGTCTACGCTTCACGACGATGTAAAAATGAAATGTATAGAGTGAAATCTCGCTTTCCTGTAGCCCATTATGTCTTAAAATGACGGGATTTGGTCACAAAACATAAAATAAAAAATATTCTAATTTGAATTTCGAAAAAATCGCTTCGAGGTGCACTGGCTCTTGTGTAGATACACCTATGTACCAAATTTCGTGGCCCTGGATCTATTAGCTTACTCGCAACACGAACGAAAGACACCCCCCCCACACACAGACTCTTTGTTTTATTATATGTAGAGATTTCTGGGGGATGTGTTATAATCATTGTTTAAAATGAGTTGTAGTACTTTTAGTCATTTTAATACCCAACGAAAAAATATCGCATTATAAATGTGTATGCGCTGTTCCTCATTTAAGGTTCGAAGTGCCGCCCAGACGGTACATTGGTTAGGGAAGCCTGACTGCGACACCGAACGCCCAGGGTTCGAATCTTGGAGAAGGCATGGATGTAAAATTGTCTATCCCTACAATAGGAGGTATCGGTGAACAATAAAATGGCCCCCACTTCTGACCTTAATAGTGGCCAGTGTCGTTATAGGCAAGTGCCAATGGGGAAAAAAGTTTCGAAGTTGCTATCTATTAATGAAGATTATTTTGTTAGAAAAATTTGATCCTTTTGCATGTGAAATATAAGCAATGCTTTAAAGATTTTGATAAGGTTTTTCTAAGAAAATAGAATGCTTAGTAGAATTGTTTGATCAAATATTTCATTTCAAGGTACAAAAGAATGGAAATCTCTTTTTATTTTCGCAAATGTAATCATTAATTTCTGTATTTCTGTTCCTTGATTTTAAGTAAGTTCTGTACTAACTTTTTTATTACATGGTATGATCAAATATCGTGAAGATGTGGAACAAAGCGGATACAGCAGTTGAATAATGGTAGTTTGTCCCGAGTTTCAATCTTGTCGAATAAGCTGGCTGCAAGGAAATTTTTGTGAGTTTTTTCCCATTAGTAGCGTCAATATGAGCTAATTTTCCTCAGAAAATTCCCCACGAATATCATCTCTTTCCTTAGATAGGTAGCCTTAGTTTGCTTTGCCATAATTTAATAAACCATAAAGATATGAAATTGAATCGCAATTTTATTAACTCGGAAGATAAGGAATCAAATGTAGGAAAATTTCAAAGTCTGAAATATTTACATATATTGTAGCTGTGTACGTTTTGTTGAAAGTCTTATCACAGGCTTAGCGTGTATAATGGGAAAGATCGTTTAAAATCAGGCCTAAGCATAAACTACATTTGTACATTTGTTAAGAATAGGAACATACAGCATCTGAATTTCTAACAATTTTGTATTTGCAGACTGCAAAACATACTAGAACTGAAATTTTCGCTTTTACTGTGCAATAAACCCAACCATTTGTAAAAATTATAAAAACAGCAAAAAAGATTGTTTGTATAATTGTGCAAGGAATTCAATTTAAATAAATTAAACTTGGTAATGGAATAGTTTGAAAATCATGTAAAGTTCTTTCAGTTTTCTAAATTTGAGGTTTAAAAAAAGATCTGCTACAGTAAGATTTAAAATACTTAAAATTATCTCTAAGTTTCCAAATCAGACCTCTTTAAATACCGCATGTAAGATTCTTTTGAGCTTACTTTAAATAGATTTACAATTTCTCATTCTACCCTTGAATCAATAGATAAAAATTCTTGAGTTCATCAAAAGCAGTATTAAACTACACAGATACAATATTGTCTCGAATTAGAAAGCTTTATATACAAAACAAACGGATGTTTTAGGATGTATACTTTGTAAGATTGATGTATATTTGTAAAGGTGTTTACAAAAAATATTAAAAATAATATGAAAGATGATTTCGCGTATATCATCTTTACATAATGATGATATTGTTAAGAAAATACTCTTATGTCATGCACATAAATAAGTGGTCGAATACCATATATACCATATTTGGAAGTAAAACAGTATCTTCCAAGTCATTTATGAGCGTTACTACCCCGTTTATGTGTAGCCTAAGATTTATGCATTATACAATAAATTAAAATTCATTGTCAGTTCAATCAAATTACACGCTTTCTTAAATATTAGGCTTTACATAAACGAATAGTTGTCTTTTTAGAAGACTTATCTCAAAGAGAAAACCTTTTTCGTATTTAAACTAGTACTTTGTTACAATCCAGTATTGGAATATTCGTTGACAACAAGCAAATCAAAATATAAAGATCAACACGTTTCGAGTTCAAGAACCTTCCTGCTTGCTCCTTTCAATACAACATCCATTAAATCACAATGGAAATAATTTCCATCAAGTCGCATGCCGCTTTTCTGAATAAAAATCAACGAGATTTGTGAGTTTATAATTCTTAACTTTCTGTTATTCCCTGTTTACCGAATAACAGCTTTCACGCAATCTCAGAGCGTGATCTTCAGCAATCATTGCTAGCAGAACCAAAAACAACGTACAAAAGAAAACAATTTTCCATTTCAAGACCTCTCTTGCATGACGTCAGATGTCAACAAATTAAGAGAAAAGTTTCAATTAAAGAGTCCTTTGGAGAAGAAATTTCAGAAAGAGACGAATTTAATCATTCGCTATTCTTGATGGAACATAAAATCAACGAACCGAAAATTTCGGATAAAAGCTGTGAACAAATACATGTTCGTCTCCTTATTTCCTTCTAAAAAAGAACAACCATTTTTTGGGACCGTTTAACATGGCGTGGGAAAAGTTCAAGACTAATTCATCACGAGGATTCATAATTCGATGTTTATACGTCAATCACATCGAAGAAAGCGGTAGAATAATAAACTAAATTATTTCCATGCTTCATTGAATGAGTTATTTTGCCCTTTTCCGTCATTTTAATAAAATATTAAGTAATTTATTAAATAAAATAATAAAGCTGGATCAAAGATTTTTAAATTTTTAGCGTTTTTATTGCATTATTCAGTTAATTAAAAAACTTTGATAATTCATATTTAAAGTAAACGAAACGTGAAAAATGATTTTTTAACATTTGGACGTTAGGAGTTAACAACATTCTGCATTAAAATTAGGTATTAGACACTTAACTTCGGAAATGAAATACTTATTTTTTATCTCTATTTATGTGTAAAACGTTTTTATGCTCATCATCAAATTTTACAGTCAGAATTTCATAGTTCTGGAAAAAAAATGTATCTAAAATTAATCTGACGTGAGAAATCGGATGCTACTTTCGAACGGCTCGACCAGTGGCCAAGAGGTTAAAGTCTGCTTAATATTTGTAGTTCGTCCCGGGTTCGAACCCAATCGAACAGACTTGGCAACATGGTTGTTTTTTGGTTTTTCCTCATGAGTAAACATAAATACTAATCAGGTTTCTTACAACGTCTAACATAAATAAACGTAAATACGAGGCAAACATAACATAAATACAAGTCAGGTTTCTTTACAAAGTCTATAAGGTATTTCCTCCCTCTCTACTAAATGCGTTCGTATAGTAACTGGAAGCACGTCTGACTAGCAATCAGAGGGTCCTAAGTTTGAATCTCGGCGTGGGCGTTGCGGATCACTTACAATTTTCGCAATGAAAAATAAATAAACCTGCCGGTTCTTCAGTAAAATTCGAACACCCCCCCCCCAAAAAAAATTGATGGAAAATAATTAGTCACCACCATGATTTGGCGATTGAATCCCTGTATTCCCAATGGTTGTTTAAGCAAAAAAGAATGTATTTCTTTTCGCTTACCCTGTACCTGGAATTCCGCTGCAGACATTGACATTGTTCATGTTTAATGCTTTGATTAACCGAACGAATCTACAAGTCCTCCGCGAAAGCATCCTTCCATTTAAGTAGATGCACCTCGTGTGCTTTTCCATATTCAAATAACCAACCTACTTTCGAGCTGCTAAGGGTTTTACGTAAGCTCAGTGAAACAATTTCGGAATTGCGCTGTTTTCCCAGACTTAAAAATTATTATTTAAAGATATCATTAATATGGACGTGTTAACCGGGTTGCAGAAGTCTTGGCTCGAGTCATATTCCTCATTATGTCATCGAAAGCTTCATTAAGGCTTACTTCTGCGGTTATGATTTTTTAATCGGTACGAGAAAAAAACGTCAGAAAACTTTCGACTTATACGAATAATAATCATTAATAATAATTTTAGTATCAAGATGAAAGGATTTTCATCAATTATTATATAATAGTAGAGATGTTAGTTCTAAAAATAAGTGACTTCTTTACTCGCCTGTGCTAATTAATCTTTTGTAAAACGCTTTACCGAGTAATTTTGTTATTACTAGCAGCATAAATCGTGAATGCACATTGATATCGCGACCGATGGAGGAGCTTCCAGAACTACCAATGGAACTCCCCCCCCCAGTAGCATTCTCTGTTATGTCACGGGATCTTTGTCGAGTTTAAAACAAAATCGTTGTAAATTTTATGCTACCCAATTTATCTTCAAAATAACTGAAGTATCGCAAATTCCTTGACTCTAGACTTTCCTTCGACTATAGTTAAAATTGATCGCAACTGTCAATTTAAATTAGAATTGAAAGAATGAATTATGCTGATTTAAAATATCAAAATTCCATCTATTTCTTAACAATTAAAATTTCTTCGAATTACTTTAAAAATTCATTGAGTGCCGCCCAATCAGGATAGCGGTTAACGACGCCGACTGTTGTACCAAATGGCCCGGATTTGAATCCCCGGATAAGGCAGGGATGCTTGTAAATGTATAGTGTCACTGTGGCATGGAAACGCTCTAAATATGTGGCAAGCCGAAAGTCTGAGAGGCTGAGGTAGGGCAAGATGGGTCGGAGGCCTTCCGACTCGCCACTCCGAAGTGCTCTGCATCAAAATTGGGCGCGGAACTGATTAAATTCGCACTTGGTGCTCAAGACTCTTGCCACAACGACAGATGCAATCTTGCGCTCCTTGCCACGATGAATTTCGTGAGCTTGTTTTGATGTTACTGTCAGACAAGTGAGGTGAGTCCTGCAACATTCATTGGGTTATAACTTCCTGTAAAAACGTAAGTATTAATGTTTTTTAATATCTGCATGGAGAAAATGTGTTTAATACCTCGGAGATTACATTCGCACATGCAATTTAGGTAATTTTAGACAAGCACTTTCTAGAGCCATAAGGATACAACGAAAATGAATATGTTAATTTTAATACTTTTGCTTTTGAATATTAACGAGCCAACATCTCAAACATAAGACCAAATTTAGAATCTGAAGGTTGTGAAGTTTTCTCTTCTTTTCTTTTCCTCTCCCCCCTTTTTAATGCATTTAAAGGAAACTAGATATGTTTTTCTAAATGCTAGAAAGATAATAAAAATTTATATATCTAAGTTTCACAAGGAAATATCTTGACGCGTATTAAATTTCATTCGTTTGGGCAGTCATAGAAGGTAAGCCGCGTAATTGAAAACGCAATCAGGGTCTAAATTGTTCAGTAATGTATGAATATTGAATGGGATGTTTTTTTAAGCGATAAATTGATACGATTAGGTCTTGATCATTCAGTAGACATTTTTACCCTTTCGGTCAGTTCGTATTTCAGTTTAACTTCCTAGAAATTGCCTTTGATTCACGGATTTAGCATAGTATATGGAAATTATTTAGTAAAATTACTTAGCGAAGTTAGGCAAGTGTGAAAATTCTCAAAGATGGTCTAAATCAGAATATTCCTTTATAGCATATATTTTGTATGTTAATTTCTTTGTGATAAACTCCAGTGTAATACAGTCAAATCCTCTATAATGAACCTGGCTTTAACGAACCTCGAGATATAACGAATGAAGCCTGTCCAGTTTCCTATGCACTTAATACCATTTTAGTCAATGGCTGTAGTGAACTTCCAAATGTATAAAAACCGGATGTAACGAATTTGTTGATATCTTGAACAAAATGTATTATATTTTCACTTTTTCTAAAATTCCTGTAACACTCAACTGAAAAGTTACCAACTCTTAAAATTCACCCTGTTAAGGTTATTAGATTAACGAAAGGCACCTTTTCGTTGCTGTTATTTTTATCTTCACCCCAACTTTCTCTGTGTTCTAAAAAAAGTCTAGCGCGCAGTTCTTAGAAAACCAGTAAACACAATAAACATAACTTAGAAAATTATCTTGTGTCACGCATCGAGCTTAAAGATTCCTCAAGACAAAGTGCTTGAATCGGTTCTTTGAATTGTGCTGTCAAACAGCGCTCTGTTCGAGGTTGATGCTCATTAATAACTGTAAAGTGTGTATTTAGGAGGGAAATGCGTAATGGAAGGACGAGTCTAAACCATGGCATTTATGCTAAGTTATTTTACGTGTAAAGTCAGTGAATTGGAAAAGTGAAAACAACAAAAAAGAAATTAAGTAATTGTATGTAATAATAATCGCAATTAGCCGTTAATATTTTTTAAATAAAATTATTGTTAATAACTTTTTGGAAATGCTACAATGCTAATGACTCTACCTATGTTATCCATGAATCAGTTTTGCTCTGTTTTGTAAGATAACCCATTTTTTCTCCTCAAATGGGATATAGCGAACGAAATTGTCGGTCCCTTGAAGGTCGTTATAGCGAGGTTCGACTGCGTACAAATGAATTCAAAATTCAACATGTTTTTTTCCCATAAAATAGTTACTATATCTGGGGCGCCAATCCATGTGCAAAACACTGAAGAAAAATTATGATTGGCTTTACTATGACAGCGATAAACTTTTGTATCAGTACCAATGACAGCAATCCTGATAAACTTTTCTATTTGCGGGGTTTGATGAAATAAGAAGATTAAATCGAAGCAAAACAAGTTAGTGGACCGATGGAGAGAATCTTCTCATAATGTCTTTTATAACCTTCTATTAGTCGTTATCACCTACAAACCGACCTTGATAGCAGTCATAGACACCACATTGAGTTGTGTGTGGGTGATCTTGAACATGCCATGAAAACCAGATTAATTGATGAAACGCGCCATCATAAAAAAGCTTGGGCTATGTGGGCCTGTAGGCCAAGAATGGCCCACGCGTCATTCTGCAGAACCTGATCCAACTTAACGAAACAAGTGTGGGTTCGGAGGTATGCCCTCTCCACCCAACCTAATGGCCACGTGCATCACACCGCAAATAGTGTAGAATTTTGATGCTACTTTATTGGATTTTGGCATGGATATTGAGATTCGTTAATTATTGACGATTTGGACACAGACGGGATTGATGAGTTTACTTGCTCTTCACAGGTCAATGATCCATGTGGGAGGTGAAAGTGATTGCTTTGTAGGGTTTCAAAATGAATGTTCTGTCATTCACGTGGCAAACGTTTCTGAAAATGCTGCATAAAATGTTTTGGGAGGAGTAAATATACTTGTTTTGCTGTGGACTCGATGTAAAAGAGAAAGGAGTCAGTTATCGTAAAATTATTCGATGTACACTATTTATAACAGCTTGAAATTTTACGACTTAGCTAACATATAATACACCTTTTAGGATGAAAGTAAAATTTTACGTTGACATTTAATCTGAATCTGTTAGTCTGTAGCTTTCTTTTTTAATGCAGAACTGTATTTTTCAGTTTTCATTTTACTTCGCTATTCGTATAATATACTTGTATACGTTTTTGCATGCGACAAGTAAACATATGTAACCACTTGAAGCCTCTTCTCTGTTAATGGATGTTTTGTTTTGCCTTTGTTATAGCTTAGATATTTTTATTTACGCAAATTTTAAGCAAACATTTTAAAGAATGATCGAAAGATCACGCTGCCTTTAAGGTCACGTATCTGCTGTTGCTATTTTGATAGTTTTAAAAAATGACAAAAAGTTTCAGCCGATGCTCAGTAATATATTTCTAAATGTTCATTTTTCATTTTAGACGCTTTCTTTACTTTTAAACTTTCTGTTATTTTAAGTTAAATACTTTTTTCCCAGTGTTTCTTTACTGTCCTTAGCGGTTACTAGTTCATTCATCTGTTTAAGGTTCATTTCCAGATCATTCAAACAGATGATACATTTCGCTTTATAAAAACAATAGGCAATAATAATATCTACATACGTTTATAAAAACATATTATATACATATTAACGTGTATATGTTACCGGAAAAGTATGAAAAGCTGGCATTCTATAGGATACCTAGGTATTTTATAGGATGCCTGGCATTTTAGTCGAAGTATGAAATATGAATAATTATCATAAGGCTATTATTTAAGAGGCGTTTACTCCCCAAAAATGCAAATGTTATTTTGAAAATATGAAAGAGTGCCATTGAAAATTTTTTATTCAAAATACATAAAAAAATGAGGTTTGTACGAAACAAAATTTATGCCTTTCTTATTAAAGAAAACAATATTTTCATATAAAAATAAGAAATTAATATTAACCTAATTGTTGCGACATGGTAGGCTTTAATGATGTTTAGAATTTACTTCATTACTTTTTTCACACAGATCTTTTCATATTTTGGCACTTTGTCTTACACATACATTTGACGAATCCTTGGCCACTTCCACGGGACTATAATACCTTCAATTCTAAGCAAGTTCTTAGAACATAAAACGAACTGTGATCTCGTATATAGTTGTCTTAAAATTCTTTCAGAAGTTCCAAGTTGTTAGACAGTATCCACTATCACGCTCGTTACGACTGCCAATATACATATTACACGAATTATTATGTACTTTTCCTACGCACTGTATATAATAGATGTATTTCACACTTTTTCGGTTTGTCGTTTGTCTAGGCAATGTGTGATATGTTTAATTAGTTCATACCTTGCCAGCCAGCTTTCGGCATTCTATAAAATGCCTAGAATATTGTACAGGATTTCAGATTTCATACTTTGCCGGTAACGTATATATATATATATATAAAAGGTTCTTCATTATTTATTAAGGGGCAGACATTTTTATTCAAATAGCATCTACATCCATACTTTTTGTGTATGATTGTAGGATTTAGCGCACATAATTCAGATTTAAACATATATGAATTGGTATATCACAGATGCTTTAACAGTATAATGATATTGTTTAAAGTGCAGTCCCGTTGACTTAAAAGTATTTGCGATGGGTTATTCCAGAAATTTGAAATTTTTCTTCGCAATGTCCTTGTTTTCGATTTTAAAATAGCATACATCACTAAATTTTCCAAGCTCTGAGCTGCGTTTAAATTTTAAAATACAATGGTCTTTCTGAAAGGTGTCAATATCCATGATTTGCTATAAATCGAATGTAAGCTGATGTTTGACCTTCTTTTCTTCCAATACTTTTTCCTAAAAGCAATTTTTTGGAAGTATTGTGTCTTAAGCGACTAAACTGCCTTGAGAATTTGACAAGAAAAGTTGAATGACCATGACGAATAATTATGTTGGACTCATTTGACGTTTCTTTGAAATTCACAAAATATTATGGAATGTGTATTTTTTCACCAGTTATTCTATAGATTTACGTTTATTAGGCTTAGGATATACCCAATTTTTTGTAAGAATTCTATTAGTTCTTCAGTGCACTTAATGTTGAATCACTTTTCAAATTGTTGCTACCAAATATTATCGTGATGAATTATTTAAAAACAAAATAGCGAAGAATCTTTATTTTTGCGTGCTTTTCGCATTGTGAAAAAATTAAGCATCTAGATCCATCGAAAATTTAATACACTGCCACACATGGAATTTTGTATTATTTGTTTCATATTCTGTTCAAGATTAACGAATTTTTTTATCAAACCCTGCCAGTAGGAAGCGGGAAAGGGCAATTGCCTGTTAACACTGTTCGAAGTAAAACATTTTTTATCTCCTGCGCGCGAGATTGTTTCCCTTCAGATAAATATAAAATATTTATTTATCTTTCAATTTAAATCCCCGAATTCCGCTATTTGAAAGCAAGCAATAAAGTAATCCAAAATAAAAATCATCTGCTTCAAATAGCATGCTTGTTATCTCCACGCACTAGCATGTTGCCATTCAGAAAAGCGCAATATGTTAATTTTGGAATTTAATCTTTGTCACTGAGTAGCAAACCAAGTGATTGAAAAGTAACAAAGCAGTTCTTAAAAATATTTTATGTGCCTTTTAATCCGATTGATTTAAATAATTATGCATTTAAATCATTAGATCTTTAATTAGAAATATGAAATACTTGTATAAAATGACTGTAGCGGGACTTGTTAAAATCATTATATACTTTTTTTTATCATAGCTCTTTTAGGCGGTTGGTAGCTAGCTCGAGCAACTACTTTTCAAAGAAACATTATAATGAATATTAAAAAAAGTATCGCAATCCCTAACAGTCTATCCGAAATTAGAATGATATGCTGTTTTTAAATATTTTTAATTTTGCTCTTGAATTTTATGCGGCGTAGGCGCGAAGAAAGCGATGCTTAGTAATAAAGCTCAAAAGACTGTGTTAGATTCGCGAGTTCAGATTTTCTTTTCTTTTTCTGAATTTTTCAACTATAATTCTGGTGACAACGGGTTCCCAGTCAACACATTAAACAGATTTAAACTAAGAAATCAGTCCAACGTATGCGTCAAAATGCAACATTAGCAGCTCATTCCACACGTTTCTGGTAGCAGATTGGTGGTGGGATTTCTGTGGTTTTTAATATGATTATTTTACTGTGTTAGAAAACGTTTTTCAGAAAGTCTTTCATGAAGGCATCCTTTATACCTTCAGGAAACCTGAGATTTCTCGCATTTTTTGAACTTCGTCTTTCTTGTTGTTACAGATTAAGTTAGGTTAATTTATTAAGGAAAAGCGGCGCGAAAGCTATCTGCCTGTAGGGAGGGATACCTCCGTGGAGAACTTTCTTAGGTTAACTGTCACTTGTCTACGTTATAAGTGGGAAAACTACGAAAACCAACCATGCAAGCCGACCCATTCGCTGGAATTCGATCATAAGTCGAACTACTAGTGTTCAGCGATTTTACCACTCGGCCTCTGATAGACTTTAGTCATATTTTCGATATCGCCTCGAGCAAGTTTGCCTTAATAACAAAGTGTTATTTATGCAGGTATGTTGTTTTGAAATATGCAGACATGAAAATAACAAACACACTGGTTCTAGTCTTTCACAAATTTAGGTTGTGGATTATATGTGGAAGAAAAACTTAAATAGTAGTCTACTAAATTTAGAAAAAGGTTATTATTCCAATGATACATTTAATAACAAAGAAATAAGGATAATTATCCAGTAATGTGATGGGTCAGAGCTTGTATACATCTGCCAGCGTTATAAATAAGAGATCTAAGACGGATGATACTATCAGTCACGGGTTTGTAATCTTGTTCAAATGAGTAGGAAATGAACGTAAGAACATGACGACAGGAGAAGACGCTAACTACCATTAGGCGGTTAACATAAGCACTCCTCACAATACTGCAGAATTTCAGCTGTTCTCGAGAAAGGAAAAGATGATGTAGAATTTCTTTACCTTAGCTAATAAGTTAGGCAAACACAAACCGAGGTTCGCAGTTTGAGAACACCTGCCAAAATGAATCAACCAAACTCCAGGTCTTTGCAGATATGTTTGCTTTTAATTCTCGTGTAGACCGTAGAATAGCTTCCCACACCGAAGAAGCGCATACTCCTCAAAATTAGGCCAAGAGGAAGGGTGCTTCCCAAATCATGGATCTTAAATGTCAATATTATGATCCTTGGTGAAGAGCTGGTGTTCATATTACGCACAATCCCTGAAGATTCTGATGTTAATATTACGGTTCTGGTGAAAAATTACTCTATTCCAAAAGACATATATACATAATTACACCCCAGTTTGAACTTACTATTATAAATAAAACCTTAGGCATAAATTCAACCTTAAATTGGCTCTGAATTATTTGAAAACTCGGTCGAACAAAGGAATCGAGCTTCAAAGAAATCGAACAAAGTAGATCGTTCTTTCGCAGGACGCAAATGTGTTCTGCCTCGAAAAAAAAAACTTTTTTGTTGCCCAACTTCCTGGAAATTGATAATTTTCTAGCCCACTAATCGTTGAGCGTTAAAGTCGCTGAACATTGGTAGTTCGACCCGGGATAGAAAAGGGCTGGCTGCATGGTTGGTTTTCGTGGATTCCCCTTGTGTAATGAGAAGGCATTTCTACCCACAGGCAGATAGACTTAGAGTTGCTTCGCTCTAATCAATTAACCTAAACCCTGGTAATTTTCTAATAAAACCAAGGAAATTCTAAGAAATCAGGAATCTGAAGGTATGAGCGAATGCTCGTAATTCTAACATTTCAAGCATATATCTAGCGAACACGTGTTAAGAAATAATCCTTACTACAATTAGCTTTAATGCAAGAATAACTACAACTAAGGGTAATTTCTAAGTTGCGTGATTTTCAAATTCGTCATACAATGATCTTTAAGTAAAGAAAATTTTATTAATAATATTTTCAGAATTTAGAGAAGAATTTGTTAAATAAGCTATTTAGAGTAGGATAATAATTACATATATCTTTACTCTAAGAAATTTTGTTGACATAATTATGAAATTTTCACAGTTCAAAGTTGTCATTATTGTCAGTGTACCTCTGTAAGTTAACTTACGTACCTTCTTTCATCGAGGACGTATCAAGTCGATAACGTTCCCAGAAAAGGAAACATTTTAACTAATTGCACTGGATCAAACAATATTAATGCTAAGGTCCCCCGTTCCTTTTTCCTTCAGTTGTGAAAGTAGTAGTTAAGACTCGGTTCTTGATGATGAATCACGTTAAACAGAAGCCTTGATTTTGTTTTTAAGAAAAAAGGTCAATTACCATTCTACCCACTCAGAACTCGTGACATTACTTT
>KK117287.1:1041885-1085770 GCA_000611955.2 Stegodyphus mimosarum | reverse complement strand
AACTACTTCCAATTTTATTTTGGATAACCAGTATAAAACTTTCCCCAAAATAAGTATACGAACTGGGAGACCGCATTAAAATTTAGATTTCGTTATTTTTACAAAATTAATTTTTTTAATTTGACATTGCCAACCGACTGCAATAAAAAGGAGAGGCACAACTAAATGATATAGTAATACCGTATGTAAAATTTCAGCGCACTACGGCAAATCATTTTTGAGCTGTGTGAGATACGTACGTAAGTAGAGACGTTATGAAAAAATGCATTTTACATCAGCTTTGGAATAAAGAATTCTTTACTGTATGTACAGATGTCACGCAAAAAAAGTCGAAATGAATTCCGAAACTGTCAAAATGGGTATTTCCATTCAAATAATGATAACCGAAATTTATCGCGACTCCAATACTTCCTTTACTTCGTACAAAGTAATAAAATGAAAGGTGTGTGATTCCGGTTAAGACAAAAATTGACCAAGATACTTGATTTTAAATTTGGAGACCATTTGCTAGGGTACGTAAATTGGAAAAAAAGGGCGTTTACTTAAAAGGTTTCTGATGTTTTTAGTATATGATTTGGAAGCGTTTTTGTGGAAATTGTCACATAAAGTATTGATCAATATCAATTTCACGAAAAGATCTTATTCACGGAATATTGCAAAACATAGGCAGACTTCAGTATTGGCACGGTGCCAACTTGCAACATTATCTGCACAAAATAAAAAGGAAAGATATCTCTAGGTTAATTTTTTTATGATTATTAGATTCATGATGAGTGCTGGATTTGAATATATGCTGCACAAGCTATAACCTAAAAGATTGTACCATATCCTATATAAAAAAAAATATCCAATATCCTTCATAAAGTGTCCCATATCTCAAATAGCTTAGGGCAAGGGTATTCAACCTTTTTATACCTACTGTCCACCTCGCAGGTAGTAAAACTCTGATGGCGAAACCGCCCACCGATTTCGCAGTAACTTATTTCAGCTTAAATGCAAAGTAATTTTTTGAGTGGAGGCTTAGTAAAAATATTTTAATTTAGTTAAATTTATCCATTTATTTATGTTTTGCTTGTGTGTATAAGCGACAGAAAATTTATGTCCCGTGTAGGAAGCCGGGACTATCGGTTCCAGTGAAACTCTTTCGGCTAGGAACCCTTCAGTGGAGGAAAAGGAGAAATTTGTTTCTCGGAAAAATTTCTTCTAGCCTCGCGCTGTGTGAAGATATAATCCTGTGATAATATTTAGTCACAGAACAACACCTGCGGGAAGTGGCAAAGCCTTATAGATATGTGGAAACAGGAGAGAACTGCGGGAGAATAGACTTCCATCATCGGTTGGAAAAAAGCCTCTATCGCCCACCATTAAAACTTAAATCGCCCACTCAGGCTGACTATCCCTGTCTTAGGGCCTCATCAAATTTACATCTGAGCCGGATTAGGATTCTCTTTATATATATATATTATATACAGAATGGCGAGCACTTGTTTATTCGGTATTGGGAGACCGCTGAATTTTGGGAGTTCGTCCCGGGTTCGAATCCCGACGAACGGACTGTTTGCATATTGCGTTTTTGTATATAAGGCAAGCGTAAGATGAATACGAGCCAGTTTCCTTTAGACCGTTCTCCGCAAAGGTGTCCTACCTCTTACGTTGACAGCTTTCGTGTACTCTGTCATATTCAAGGAGATTATTATGAATACAATTTGCAAAATGAAGTGAATAAATGAATTGTACTCTTGTCACAGCTAAGTGCATAATTTTATTATAAATCGAACTAATAATTTTTCACGATGGATTGGTTTTGTTTGCAAATTTAAAACTCGTTATGCATTTCAAGACTGAAATAGTAGGTAGAGATGGGCTTTTCTTAAAACCTCTTCAAATTGTCCCAAATGATGGCTTATGGAATTGAATGAGTAGCTGAATCGTTATGTCAAATCACTAAAAATAACAGGTTTGAAGTTCAAAATATTTTCGCTTTTGTGCTCGTGTTTATCCAAGCGGTACAAATGAATTTCTTTTTTAGTTTTTGGTGAACACTTCTTGTGTGTTTCGAGGTTACGAAGTTCATTTCTTTCCATAAGTCTAAAAAACACAATATTATTATTCTCTTTTTTTCCTCTCTGAAAATGTTGCCTTTGGGTATATTCTAGATGGGAACAAACAAACAGCGAATCTCGACTTAGTAACCCTTAGCGTATTAAAATATTCGGATTCAAACGCATTTAAAACCTGCAAATATATTCCATTACCGGAAAGTAGGTTTTATAGCTTATAATTTTCAAATAACCGGGCTGATGTGAATTGAACTAATTTCTTTTGTATAAAATAAAACTCGATGAACTTTAATATAAAATAAAACTTTTCTTCATTCAGCGGTTTGAATATGCATCATAACGCCAAAAAAAAGATTCTTTATGAAATTTTTAATATGCTGTGTTAAAAGAATCATTTACGAATTCCATTATCACTGCAAATATTTCAGCTATCAGCCGGATAAACACAATTGTGTTTTGATTTATGTCAATTATATATAATTCTAAAATACAATTACATTATTAAGAAATACATTGTTTTTAAATCGCTCAGTTGAAACAATTAAATTGATTAAATTCAAAAGAAAACTTGAAGATATGTTTTGCCTAATGGTAACACTCAAAAGTTGGTTTATTTGATTATGGCAAAGCACTTGAAGGCTATGAGCCTAAAAAGAGGGATACCTTCGTGTAGGACTTTCTGAGGGAAACTGGCTCTTATACACTTTACACAGCAGGAAAACTGCGAAAGCAAGCCATGTAGCCAGCCCGTTCTCTGGACTCGAACCGAACTACCAATGTTCTGCGACTTCACCACTCGGCCATTGGTGAGCTAGCAACACTCACAGAACTAACTGGCTGTGTACGAGGCCTTGTAGAAAATTAAAATAAGGCTCTGGATTTTGTGTTAGCAAAATTCCATTCTGTTACGTCATTTGGATATGTTCTGACGCCATTCTATTACTTCATTCGGATAAGTTCGTGGTTCCTAATGTCAAGAATATAACGGACAGAAATTTCAGAAAGGACATAATTAGTTTTAAACTGCAAAAATAAGGTTATTGGAAAGTAGCTTTATTTAAGAAAGGTAAAGCTCGAGTATCTGTGATAGATCGAGTTTATTTAGCAACTCAGGCCACCATAGACTAATAAAATGCACGTAATTTATACGTAAAGTTAGTGGACTCTTTTAGTAAATGAGAATTTTATTACTATTTAAGATGTTTTATAAGAAATTGAGAGAAAATATTCGTAAAACTTGTTAATATTCTCAGTATTTGCAGAATAGATGCTTCATAAATATTGGCTGGTTTATTTTCGTGCCTCATCTTGATGAGTAAAAGGCGTAACAGTACTTTTAACCTGTTTCTTATGTAAACGCAGTATATCAAAATGGAGCAGATTAAAATTTTTTATTGAAAGCACGTCTTCGACTTCTTATAAGGAAGTTTCAGTAGTGGCCGGTTAAAAAGAGCCTCTAATTGCTAGTAATTCGGCTCGGGTTTTAATCTAAGCGAACAAGCTGGCTGGAGCGATTGTTTTCGTGAGTCTTTCCGTGTGTGACGTAAATGCAGGCTAATTTCTCTCAGTTCGCCACGAAGACATCTTGGATACCATTACCCCTAGGCAAATAACACTTGTATATTTTGCCATATTCAACAACCATTCTTGTAGGAAAAAATCTTAAATAATTATTACTCTGATTAAGCATCTTTAATGAAAATGAACTTTGCTTTGTTTCCATAATCGATTAAATTCGAATATTTTTACGATAAAGCACATTAGAAAATTGTCTTTTAAAGAATTTGAGAAAATTTGCTTATATACACGAAGGGGAGGGACACATTAGTTTTATACAAAATAAATAATGTCCAACGTTTGAATTTTTTTACTTAATATAACGCAGCAAATATTCATAAATTATTAACTGAATGCAAATTAAACGCATTGTAATTAACAGTCATTAAATATTTTCAGAAGTAAAGATTTATACTATCAAGATATGCATTTATCGCATTTAAATCTTTCAGTTAAGCAAATATACATTTATTAAATTTTAAAAATAAAAAAAAAATCTGAAAGATTTCAGATTTTAAATTACGTCCAAAGGCGCGTTTTTTTAACGTTTCGTGTGCTACCTTTTTTTATTAAATATCATGTACTACGTACTCAAACCATAAAATTCAGTTCAAAATCAATATCGCAAAATCATTTTATAATGAACATATCTTTAGAATTTCCGTAAGTCTCGTGCGCTGGAGATAAAAATGTTTTTTTTTTTCCGTACAGTGTTGCCATTGCTCGCTTTGAAATCATTTAGTTTGTTAATCAGAAATTCGTTGAAATGTTACAAAACATAAAATCGATAATAAAGCAAATTCAAAATTAGGGCTTCCAGATGCCCATATTCGCAGTAGGATTACGTCATTCAAAATTCGATGGCTCTAGGTTTTATCACAATGCGAGAAACATGCATACATTTATGCAGATTTTTCATTTTTTAAAATTTAATGCAGAACGAAAACATTTAGTGGCAACAATTTGAAAAGTGAAACGGGCATTCAGAGTGATTCGACGCAAAATCGCAAAAAGAAAGTAATAGTCCTTCGGGACTAAATCCCTTTGGACTAAATACAAATTTTATGTTTTGCCAAACGGCAACACTCTAAGAATTCACGAGACACATGGAAGACTAATAAAATATCTCCTACTTGCGTTTAAAGCGCGCATATGTATAATGTGTGTAGTAACGTAACATTCCATAATGGTCCAAAAAGTTAAAAAGATTCCGAAAAAGACATTTTCTAACTTCGAAACTGCGAAAATCCCGTACGGTAAGCATCATATAATCGCTGGAAACTGAACTATTGATGTTCATCTTCTCATAACCAACTCGGTTACCGATTATTCTGCATCTTACAGAAGCTTAGGATTGCGAATGGGTTATGACTAATATCCAGGAAAATATCGCTTTATTTGGATCGCTGTCAATATGAATTATTAAAGTCTAATTTAAGCGACTCATTTTTCCAAAATTCTTTCACTTAATTATTTATGTATTACATAAAAAGAGCTTCTCTAAATAATCTTAACATTTGCAGGTGCGCGCTACAGTGAACTTAATCTAAAATCTCCCTATACCTAGTTTTTCGCCCAATGTCTAAAATATTTTATCCATTGTCTCAAAATTCAGGCCGTAAAAATTTATACTTTATACTAAAATATATTTATTATTTTAGCAACAAATACCTGGAGGCTGGATTTGAAAGGAAAAATTTACTGCCTTCTCCATGAAATGATAGTAAGCGAAAAAGAAGTGTCAAGAATAAACATTCATTGTTAAGCCTAAAATGGAATTCGATATTTTTGAGGTCATGCAGTTTTCATACTTCACCGATTACATTTTTAAAAAAAAAGATAAAATAAGTGAGTCTAACTGAAGTGACCAAAGCCGTTGCCATTATAAAAACTACTGGATGGAACGCAGATCATCTGCTTTTCAATAAAGAGCGCTGGAAAAACCTGCTTGCTACAATTGGCTATTCTTCTGTCAATCAAAACTGATAGCAAAGGGTGAAAAAGTTGATAAACCGAAGCTTGTGAATGCAGTAAGGGAATGAGACGGTGCAGGGTCTGATGCTCCTCCTCTATGTTACTTCAGTGCATTTAATTTTTTTTATTACAACATCTTAACTTTTCTTAGATTATATTTTCTTGCATGTTCCATTTGTGAATACCGGGGAAATGGCTGTGAAATGGGGTATTTATTATCTCTGGTAATAAATACCACAATGCCCCCGAGTGTTTTCGGCGACCATGTATTTTAACATCCTGATTTTCTTGATATTTTATCCGAAAAAATATAATCCAAATATATTTCACATGGAAACAAAAAACGAAGTAAGTCATATTTGCCAAATAAATGAAGAACAATGATTATGGTTCATTACGCTTAAGTTGTCCAAGGTTTCAAAGAATAAATTTAGCTAACCTTTAAGGGATTTTAAGGAGAACTTGTGGTTAGAGATAACAACAATTTGATTCCTAGAGGTAAAATGCTACGGTCAGTTTGGGAGGTCAAAGAGAATAGAACCTGGGGCATAGAAATTAATTAATGGCTTCTCAATTATTATTGATGAATTAATTAATTCAACAATAATAATTGAGAAGTGTCTTAAGTAGCAACGGATTTGACTAAGAAAATTAAAAAATCATTTATATTTTGATTTAAAACAGCGACTTGCTAAGTTAATTAAACCAATGGTCTTAAACTGGCAGCCCTCGGGATGCATGCAGCCTTCGCAGCAATTTTAGGCGGACCGCGAATACATGCTGGATGCATTTAATACTCATTACATTAATATAATTAATATTCTAATGTATTCATATAAAAACACAATAAATACCCAATGCAATAATAAGAAACATGAGTAACAAAATTTAGGAATGACGAGAATGTTCTAATGCACTGGCATTTGTGGTGCATAATTAAACAAATTAAATTAATTTGGAGAATACAATGCTATTAATAGTGTAAAAATACACGAGAGATACAATGCCCTTACTATATTGGCACTGCTACAATAATATAATTGATAAGTTACATATAGCTACTGGCAACTGTTTATAACAAAAATGTTGCTAAAACTTTTCAAATTCCTGAAAATACAGTAATTTGAACATACAGCCTTAGTAGGAGCACTTTCGTTTGAAATCAGATTGTATTTAGGTCTATAACGGCAAAATTTCCTTATTTTATTTTTTTATTTGCTTGGTATACCACAGTAGACAAGAAGAAAAAAATGTATTCGATCAGCAATGTGTTGACTACAAATTTAATTTTTTAAACTGTTCTGGTTTTTACCGAAATCCAAACCGTTTGCTACAAATCCATTGACAGTCGTCACAAAGATCGTCATGCATAGCTGACAGACATTAAATTCTTTTTTACATTTAAACATCATTTTGGCTTTCAAAAAACTTGGAATAAAACAGGCATATTAGTCTACCAATCTCTTACAAAACTCCATTCATTCACACATCAGATATTCGGAATTCCAGTGGTAAGGATTGCTTATTCTTTTTATGCTAAATGAAGTTAATTTTCTCGCTAATTTAATAGTTGACTTCAATTTTCCCTCTGATTTAAAGCTGTTATTATTAAATAATAAACAACCTGAGTATACGTTCATCTCACTGCTGAAAAATGGAAGCCTTTACAATCGCCAAATTTTGAACATAGGCAGTCCTTCGCCCGGAAAAGTGCATCTCGAAGCCAGAACTTCGAATATCTTTTTGATTTATTTTCATGTTTTTTTCAAATTTAACGATTTCTAAGGAGTTTAAGAATAAATAAACCTCCTCTGTATGCCCCGAACAATGAAAATGAAGCTGTGAAACGTCACGGTATGACGTTACGACTTATCATGGCCGCTGCCATGGACGAGTTTCTGGTTGGTTTTGTTTACATTTTGATTGGTGTTATCTAAATGTTACTTTTTATCACTGAGTGTTTAAAAGTTTCCCTTTCTAATTTTAATACTTAAGCAGAAAATCATTTATGTTAATACGTAGAAAGATCACATGGATTTCAAATAACTGTTTCATATTCAATAAAATCTAGTTACAGTGTTTATTTCTTAAAGAATCTTGTTTTCAAGACCCATTTAAATATTTGTCTAATTCCGTTGCGTATTTTTGCTGATTTGTTAATGTAATATTCGAATCGCCTTGGTGGACGAATTCTAACAGAGTGTCAACAGAAGTCATTGCTGCTTCGAGACTAATATAAATATCAGTATCTCCTTCGCTTGTATTTTCAGTATCAGTCTCTACCTCTTCTGTTCTTGTGATATTTGAAGCGATTTCATTTCAAACACTTGACAGCCCGGCGCAATCGAATCACCATTGAACCATTCTTCGATGCCTACTCGACTGACATTTTCGTAGAATTTAACTACCTCCACGCACAGATAGTCTTCAAGCTAATAATAATCGAGAGTACACTATGAACACAGGGCTACTGTAAAAGATATATCAATTTTCAAAACGCTATGTATACAAATGTATTACGCTTATAAATATGGGTGATATTTGAAAATAACCGTAAACTCACAAAAGTTTATATCTCAAGACTGCGACTGGTGCAATTACTTGGATCTGTTGCATTTATTGTTTTTTCCGCAACTGGCTGCTGACTTTTCTTTCAACGGGACGGAGCAACCCCTCATTGCAAACTTCAAGTTCATCGATACTTGAACGATAGACTTCCTCATCACTGGATTGGGTGTATTGGTAAGGATGACCTCGCTTTGTTCTCATGGTTCTCCAGTCACCTGATTTAATGCTTTGTGACATCTTCCTTTGGAGGGGGGCACAATAAGGCCCTTGCTTACGTATCCTTACTACCAAAAACATTAGAAGGGTTGAGGAAACAGTTCAGTACTACAGTGATGCCATTGGCAGGATAACGCTACAAAATGTGTGGAACGAGTTCAACTACCTCCTGAACTTGTTCCGTGTGACCCAGGGGCCACGTAAAATATTTGTAGAGAGGGCAGAAAACTTGGTGAGTTTGTGCTTATTTTCACATATCACGCATTATTTGCACATGTATACAGCGTTTTGGAAATGAATGAATTTTTTATAGTATCCTTGTATTTAGGCATTTAGCCACTTGTGCGGGTAGTGATATAAACAAGTAACACAGTTAAATACATATTGTAAAACTCGTTATTCAGATTTTTTGAACATTCAAAATTTCATTTAATAGTCATATATTTCGACTGTGTCGTATATTTCGATGTGTGTCAGATATTTCAACTGTGATCATGAACTACATGTTTTTACATGTAGCTTATGATCACGTTTACAAGAACGTTTTTTCAATTCAACTTATGGAGAAATAAAACGTTAATGTTAAAATCTCTGTGTGGCTGCATTGAATATTAAAGGATTCCAACAAACAAGTTGGATGTGTATATATCAGCCACTACCGCTGAGATTTTGACACTAATATCCCACTGGCCTCAAGAAGGAATGGACTACGTAGTTTAAATGTACGAAGACCGAAGTGATTTGCAACTGGGTCACGAAATCTTAATGTTATCCCGAATCAGTTGGAAGTCTAAGTTCTTTTTTTTTTCTTTCCACCCCCACCTATAGGTTATTTATTTTAATGTAGGGCTTGCTTCATTGGAAACTCATTGGAAACTGTTAGTTCTTCCATTTTGTATATTTCAAGCTATCCAGCGAAATTATTTTGTATCTCCTACCAGGGGTTGAGGTTAATGGCACGTGCAATCAGGATAAATTACTGGTGACCACCATTAAATCTTCAATCACACGCGAAATAATGTTCAGCAATCATCAGAAGCATAAATTTTTGTTCAAGGCCTTCACATATCTTTTATGCTGATAAAAGGAAAATCAATGTGTTATTTTGCAATTTTAAAGAGCATGAGGTTACAGTCGAATCGGGATTGGAATGAATTGAATTTGATGATTATTTGAACTGCGTGTGTTTGTACCTAAATTGTTCAGCGTAAAATAAGTAATTGCTAAATATTCTGAAATAAATATGAAATGCCTATGAACTGTTATGCCTGTAAAATTGCATCCATTGTAAAAAAATTACAATGCATACTTTAATATGGCATTTTGTTAATGAATTGTGTAACTCATGTTATTTGTACTAGATACCTAAGATAGTTATTATAAAAAAAGAATGAATATATCATGAATGTCACCAATTAAATAAATTTATATATCATATATATGGATGCCTATCCATATTAATGATGTGTATTTATGTATCATGAAATGCATTTATGTATCATAGATCAGAAATTAAATGGATTTTTATTTAAATCGTTTGAATTAAAAAGTAAAAAAAAATTAAATCGCGGATATTTTTAATCAATGAGATAAATTAAATTAAAAATTTAAAATATTTTATGCTTTGCCGAATGATAACACACTTTCATATGGAAGATAAAAGTATTTAACTTCGAACAGTGGCAACACATTTTATTTAAATTGCGGAGTTTGTTTATGAAAAATTCATTAAATTAGCACAAGTGTATTTATAAAAATACATTTGTACACTATATTTATAAAACATTATTCGAATTTCAAAATTTGGGCTATGAGGCGCAATATTTGAACTATGTATGCTCAAAATTTGGCGACTCTAGGTACCGCTATTTTTTGCGAGGGACTGATATGTACAGATTCTTTATTATTTAATAATGCAGATTATATATATTACTATCGATTTCTATCCTTTTAAGGCATCTTTAGTCTATTTTTAAGTAAAACAAAGCAATTGGGCAGAACTTATCTTAATAAAATATTAATTTAAGATTTCTGTCGTTTGGTTAGTTTGGTTTGGGGCTTAAAATATCTAAAATTTTATTTGAGTCTTGTAAAAATAACTGCTGATTCAATCAAGAACAAACACTGTGAGTAAATTGTGTTTAAATTTTTGCATCAATCAATCGTAGCTCCCTACACTTCTGTGAATTATAAAATTAAAATGACTTTCAAGGCCAAAAAAAAATAATAAAATAAAATAAAATTTGCGAGTCACAAATGAAGGAAATAGAATTATGTTTCACTGTATCGCAACTTCAGAAGAATATTTTAAGTATTATTGTTATAAAAAGATTTACTTGCTGTTTCGTTTAAAATAGAGTAATTATGTGTTTTTAACCTTCAAAAGGTGTAAATAAAATTTATTAATGTTATTTTTATTAAGGAAAACCTAGCTTATACTTTATTTCAATAAGACGCGAAAAGATGAACTTCATCTCAGTTATGGAATGAAAATGAACAAGAAAAACCTTTCTCCTACCTTTCCCCACTAGATTCTGTTGAAGCATCGGCGGGACTTAGTCTATTTTAATGTAAAATACCTACATGAAAAAAGATTCGGCTTAAAGTAATAATCTAGATGAAGTACTTTAATAGGGATGGTAGTATCATGTTTAAACTTAATCTTATAGTCTAATGAATTTTATCTTAGGTTTATTCCAAAGCCTAATTATTTTCGCGTTTCTGACGGAACGTGTCAGCGGCATTTTTAATGCATTAATAAATAAATGAAATTTGAAACGATTCAGATTTTAATGGTCGTCCAAAAGAGTTAAGTTTTTTTTCGCTCTCCGTCAGCTCGCAGTCTACCAGTCTGCTTACGCACTATATCCTGCTAACACTTTTTTTTGCTTTTTTTACTTTATTATTTTATTACCACAGATCGTTTTCTTCGTACTTACGCCCCATGCTATTCAACTTCATAGTCACAAATTTTTAAAAGCTGCATAGCAGCGTATGATAACAATTTGCAATGCGGTTTTGGCGAACTTTTTTTTTCGGTGTTTTCTCAGTTCATCATATCAAAATTCAGTTTTCTTAGTAAGATGTTTAAGAATTTTTTTCTCTTTATTATTAACTTTTTGTATGTTAACTTTATGTATTAAATGTCACATCCTTCGCACATTAAAAAGTAGAAAAAACAATCTTTAGAACTGTGTTTATTGCTTTTAAATCCCTTAGTTTATTTTTCAGAAATTTGCAAATTGAATTTGAAAGTGTCTTAGGCTCTACCGAACAGCAACGCCTTGGCGTATGCAAGATAAAAGCATTTTATTTTACGGCAATATGTCGCTTTCGTAGAAGCGAGTTTGTTAATTGAAAGAAAATTTTCTTACAATTTTCTAAATGGCAACAATATCGCGCGCTGGAGATTCTCTTTCATATCGTTGAATTTTCTAATGAGAAATTCATTAAAGTTTTATGAAATAAATAATAAAACAAATTCATAATTCGGACTTCTTGGTGCACATTTTTAGGTGGAGGACAACGTTGTTTTAAATTTGATGGCTTTAGGTGCGTCGCTTTTTAACAAGGCAAGGAACATGCATGCAGATTCTTCAGTATTTAATTTCTCTAAAAATAATACAGGGCGATAATATTTAATGGAAACATTTTGAAAACGGAGACGCCTTTTATTGTTTAAAATCCCCTTTCGAGATTAATATTCTCTTTTGATCTAAAAAAATGGAAAATGTTCTATCCATTTGTTGACTGTTGTTTGATATAAAGAGAAGCAAACGATTAAAAAGAGGTATGCGAATGATTAGAAAGAGGCAAATCTTTATGTCGAATGATTAAGGCACATCGAATTTTGTTGTCTGGTTTGTTCTTGCACATGCATTCGATTTAAATAACTTTGATTTTAATAATGTATTTTCTTTCTTATAATATAGTAGAATGAGCGTGGCACAGCTATGAAAAATACGTTAAAATGTAAACTGTTTCAAGCTTTGCTTTGTAATGAATTTGATCTGTTGATTTTAGGCTTAACGGCGTTTGCGTGTTCTGTCGGTCATAAAAAAAAAAATATTCCTTATCAGAATTTGTTAATTTTTCTTAAAAATTTGGAACTAAATTCCATTATGTTGCCGTTAAGATTCTCACGTTTAATTTATCGGCTTAACAACTTTAATGCATAGGCAGGGTCAACGATTGCGCCAACTGTGGGAACATTTGGCGAGAACGGTTGTTTTGTTTTTTCGTTGGAGAACCTGTATACCTCGAGGTGAGGGAACGCCGAACTGGATGAGATGAAATAAATTGAAGGGGAAGGAGATACTTAAAAGAATAAAGACTGAGAGAAAGCAAAAACGTAAGGGGGGGATGAGCTCCTTTATTCATCTTCCTGTGTGTTAATAATGATAGAGAAATATCTTCAAATTTGGTCAGTAGTTCCAATCTAGATTGCTAATTTTTATGCACATCTATCTATATGTCACGCTTGGAATTTAAATTGCATCGGAAAATAAGAAAAATTTGCCGAATTTTGTTGTAACTAATTTTCATTATTGATAACTCTTTGAAGTTAAGATAAATGTTTGCAATTAAAAGATATAATCTGGAAGCATAATTTTCCACTTTGCTTCTGCGAAGTATTCCGTGTAATCGCGTGATAATTTTTTATTTAAATTTTTGCTTTGTTAATGATAAATTTTCTTTGCTGTATAAATTTACTTTACGAAAGTTTTGATTTTCTGAATAATAAATAAATCTCATGCAAAAATACATGCGGGCTTGGTACAACATATATTTTCAAAAATAAAAGTGCGTTTACTAAATTTTGTACTTCTTTTAAATGCGCTTATGTTATACATCTAAAATCATGTGTACGTCACAAAATCAAGATCTTACAATTCAAACAGTATTATATGAAATTGAAATGTACTTGTCATGAATGAAATTTAATGTCTGGTCATCGACTTAAAATGTTCATTATAAAGAAGGTAAGATGTATGTTACTTTGAATGAGTTCAGCTGGAATAATTCTATATAAATATTTTATTATTTTACTAATAAACTAAATTATTGCTTTTACGGTTATGAAGAAGGAAAACATTAATGGTTTTAATGAGTTCAGCTACTGTAATTTCATTGTTCAAGCAAGAATTAAGTGATAACAGAGATGAGCTTAGTTTAAAATCGCTTAATTTTATAATCACCGAGATTAAATTTAAAAGAAAAGTTAAATAGCTGATGCTTTACCGAACAGCAGCATACTAGTGTATGAAAGATAAATATATTTTAGTTTGGCCAGAGGCAACAAATTTCTCTTAAATAAGCGAAGTTTATTGAATAAATTTGAAAAATCTTACGTTTTCTAAGTGGTAACATATTTCTTTTAAAATGTAGAGTTTATTACTAGAAATAGCATTACGTTTGTCCAAAATATAAAGTTAATGAAAAACAGTTATTTAATAATAGACATTTATACATCAGTAAAATTATGTTCGATAAATATTAAGTTTCACATTTGGGGATACATATGAGGAATGTTTCAGCGATAGAGATTTCAATAGTAGTTTTGACTGATTATGTAAATTAAGATAAAGGACTTGAGGGTTATTTTCCAAATAGAATGTGCAGAAACGGAAGTAAAGTTTTTGCAGCGGCCGAACGGATAAGACCGCTGAATACTGCTAGTTTGACCCAGACTCAAATCTGCTAACCCGCTGGACTGCATGAGAGGTTTCGCATTTTCCCGTATGTAACGGTGATAGGAACCAGTTTCGTTTAGAAAAACTTCAAAGAAAGCAACTCTTCCGTTACTAAAATAGCCCTCATGTGCTTTCCCATAATCTATTAAATGTGAATCATTAGTAAGGTAGGAGCCATTTTTAGGGAAATTAATCAGCATATACGTGCGTATATTTCCCCTCAATAGTTTCATTATTTATCAACAGTGGTTGCAGATGAATGCAGCCTCTGAATGTCCATTAAACATGTAGAGATATGTTTATCTAGCAGTACATAGTTAACATCCAAAATAATGAATAACCTAACTTTAGTTTTTATTATGTATCCTCTAAAAAGTTTTAAAAGTTCGTAGTTTTAAAGCATAATGTGCACCAATTTTAAATACTACATGTGTTTTTAACTTTAAGGTTTGGCACAGTGAAGAAATATAAAATGAGTCTTAATAGCTTAATTTCGTAAATGTGGTTTTGAAAATATTTGAATGGCAAGGAAGAAATCATGCATATTATTTTCCTTAATTTTTGTTAACCCATTAGAGCTATTAGTCTCGAAACACGATTTTACTTTGTTTCACTTTTTATTCGAGTTTGTTGTCATTCGGAAAGTCGTAAGATGTCATTCTTTCATATTTAGTCTATTAATAAACTAAGTTGTTTAAAACAATAGATGCAATTGCTAAGGATTTTTTTACTTTTTAATCTGGTTGATTTAAATAAAAATGCATTCCAATCATAATATATCTAACTAAAACGAGAAATTTATACAATTACATTACATAGTTTTTCACTTTTTAAGTATGCAGAAGATATATAACGTTCTCATGTTTGTCTAAATGCATATTCATCTAATATCGTATAAAATGTTTCGCTATTTCATCTGGGTCATCTTTATTGATAACCTTTACTGATAAATCTTAAAAGAGCTGTTTTGGGCGATCGTTAAAATCTGAACCCTTTCAGTTATCTTTGTTCGTTAATAAAAATAATCCTTCTTTTTTTTTATTTGTTAATAAAAAATAATGAAGTTATGTAGTAATCAAAATCTCATTCGGATAGTTTTTCCCAGAACTTGGCAAGAAACTTAGCGTTTTCTAACTTAGCGTCTTTAAAAGAAATACTCTGCTAAGAATTCAAAAACCAGATAAATTTATCCTCGTGTTCTGTGTTTCTTATCCTTTTATTGGGGTAATAATTAATTAAGATTGTTTAAATATATGCAAAAAATAAACGCACACTAAAACAAATCTAATATTTTATCTTTGTTAGTTTTCATGTATTTAAATTGGATTAGACGGTCTTCGGTTTTCTTACACATAACTTTCCTAAAAGTGAAATTTCTCAAAAATATGCGATTAATTAAGTAATTTACTTTACTGTTGCCACTCAGAGGTTAAATTATTTCTTGTCGCTCGTTAATCAAAACCATAGTTTTCCTTTTCCTTCCCTTTTAGGTTCCGATTTAGTATGCAATAGGTCTGGTTAACATTATTAGAGGGTTAATGTCACGTAGAAAGGGAGGGGGGATGTGATGTGTTATTCGTAGAATGAACAATCACCAAGAGAATCCTAGGGGACAATTTATGATTTTTATTTTACTGTACTTTTTATTTCTTTGAAACTGGTTAGATTTTGCTATGTCGTGGCCGTTGACTTCAGCGTAGGTAGGCGAAGCTCCTACATGTGATCTTGGATTCATTTAATTTGTGTATTTTCCTGTTAAAGAACTTGGTATCAGCTATGGAAAGTCTCATTTTAAGAAATTCTAAGCAATGGAATTAAACATCTTTGAATACATTATCAAGAAACCATCTAAAATTAGATAATCGGAAGTCTTGTGCTTCATGAGTTGCCGTTTAAACAAGATATTATTTATTTTAAACATATATAATCTGATTAATGTTTTGTTATAGTTCTGTGAATATTAAGTGTAAACGGTTGAATGATTAGTATTCGCCTTGTTTTATCTACACATTGCATCAACTTGATGACTTAGGTGAGAGTGTTATTCACGGAGGATGATTATATATTAAGTTTTCGTGAAAAATGATTCTTAATCCTATTTGTGATCTCTTTAAAAACATTTTTAGCAGTTTTTATGAGCCTCTAACAGAATTACCGCCTGCGAATCCAGCCATCTAAATAGTTATTACAAAAAATATAATATATTAATAACGATTTTAATGAACTTATAAGTTATTTCTCCCGCCTTCTTAGCATGCCTTAGTGCTGTAGTGGTCAGCACGCTCGTCGCGTATTCGAGAGGTCCGTGGTTCGAGTCCGGGGAGGGCATTGCTCGTTTTTCATCTCTCCTGCTTCGAAATAACCTAATGTCTCTACAAACCCAGGTCATATAATTTCATGAGTTGAGTTAATAATTAGTAATAATTGAAATGCAGCTGCGTTTATTGTTTTTAAATTGCTTAGTTTCTTAATTAATAACAAACATTTGGAAGAAAAATTAAATATTACTTAACGTTTAGCCGACCGACAACATTCTGCTTTGTGGAAGATAAAAATACTTGAATTCGAACAGTGGCAGCATTTTTCTTTCGCAAATTTTGTTGATTAAATTCGAAAGACAAATTTGTTGGGCGGCAGTACAAAGCTTTTATATCGCTGAGTCTTTAATCAAAAGTTTCTTAAATTAGAACAAAATATAGTTTTGAAATAATTAAAAAATAAATTCAAAATTGAAGCTTCGAGGCTTACCATCTAACCTGTACTTGGTTGAGTGCAAGAGTACGTATATTCAGTATTTGGTGGCTGTAGATGACATCATGTTTCCATAGAACGATTAAATTCGAATGTAACTTATATCGCTGAATTTTTTTATTAAGTGTGAAATATAAATATCTTACACTTTGCAGATGCGCAACTTACAGCTTTTATATCACTGAGTTTTTAATCAAAAGTTTATTTAAATTTGTACGAAATAAATAAATTGAAATAAAAATTCGAAATTCAGGATTCAAGCTACACATGTTTTGGTTTGGTTTATGTGATTATGGCAAAGCCTTGAGGGCTGTCTGCCTAAGGGGAGGATTTTCTAAGAAAGAACTGGCTCGTATACACGTTACACATACACGTGTTTGGGTGTGGAACTACGTGTATTCAGAATTTAGTGGCTCCAAGTCCCGCCGTATTTACACAGTGCGAGGAACATACATAGTATATACAGACTATTCATTATTCGATAATAGAGATATTTGTTATTTTTTTTTCTGAAATTTGTGAACTGTAAGACCAAGGAATAAAACTTTTAATTACAGATATGATTATTTAATAATAGAGACGAACCACCTAAACTATTAACTTCTACAGAAACAGAAATACAGAAAGATCCAACTGGTTATAAAACGAAAAATATCATGACCGTTAAAACTACCAATAATTTTCTAGCGTGACTTTTCTGTCTGGCGTGTTATTCATTTCATTAGCTGCGTGAATGGTAAACACAATAGAATGAAAAATATTCACTTAACATGCGCAAAAGTATCACATTACAAGGTGGTGTTCCTGGAAGGGCGGAAACGAACTCATATCTGACACTTAAAAAGAATTTGCTTTTTTACGCTCGAATTTTCCGCCTACGACAAGAGACCTCTGCCTTTTTTACAAATGTGTTAAGTTAATTGGTTCCATCAATCACAACTGGAACACAAAAGATCCACCCGGATTTTCGGAGCATTGTTTCAGAATATTCATACTTTTGTTGTGTTTCTTGGCGCGAAATACTTTTTATCTCTATGAAAACAACAGCTTCCCAGATGGTATGATGTGAATTCCAGGGACCCAACGCCTCGTTTTATTTAATGACTTTTTTTATATTTGGAAATTATCATGTGAATCTAAGTATCTTATTGATAACATGTAAAGCTTTTTGAATAAAAAAAACTCTTTATTTTTTGCAGTTATGCTTAGAAATACATTTACTTTAAGATGATGGCAAAATTTTATAGGTTATAATTCAAATTTTTTTCGAAAAATTTATAAAAATTATTTCAGAATATAAATTTTAAAAATAAATCATAAAATACGGACGAATTTTATTTGGAATGAATCTAAATTTCGAAATGTGGAAGAATCAAATAAGTTTAATAAAAAAAAGAGATATTAATAAATATATACCAAATTCAATTAACATTGAGAAGCTAAAATTTTCAGAGCTAATTTTTTAAAAAATACTCGTGCGATTTTTACAAAACTTGGTAAATTGGTATAATTTGAGTCGTAAAATCGAAATATGTAAAAAAATTGGCACGTCATTTCAGAAAAAGTGCGATTTGTGTCAAAATACCTATATTAGAACAATGCTATATATAAATCCAATACATATTCTAAGTTGCGCTTGCGAGGCACAAAAACGCAAGTTGAATTTCGTCAGTCAGCCCAGTAGAACGGGAGATATAGAATTTTCTTCCCCTCCCCCGCAGTGTACATAGAGCCCTCAGCGGCCGAAAGGTAAAATCGCTAAACACTGATAGTTCCGACCTGGGTTCGAATCCAGGCGAATGTGCTGGCTGCATGGGCGTTTTCCCGATATGTAACGTGTATACGAGCCAATTTCCCTTAGAATGTCCTCCACGAAGGCATCATCCCCTTTAGGCAAATAGCCCTAGCGTACTTTGCTTTAATAAACTAAACCAAAGTTTCCGGGTACATGTATTCAGAGTAATTTAAAAAATATTTAAGTCGCTAAAGATATAAGCTGTAAATCTGTTATAAGTTTTTTAAAGTTCCGTTGTAATTAGTGAATAGATTTTTCTCATGCATAAATATGCTATTACGAGTTTTGGTAGGTGAATTCATTTTTAGCTAGTACACGTTCCAATACAAATTCTTGATGTTGTTCATCCTATTTTTCACTGAAATATAACAGTCCCATCAATATACCTTTATCTTCTTCAGTTACAATATTGAATGTATTTTATCTCAAAATGAAATTTATTAATTTTTGTAAACGACTCAATGTATTTGAAAAACAGCTTCCAAAAATTCATAATTTTACTGAAGAGTCCCTTAGGATCCTATAATACCGGTCATCCACAATCTGTTGACCATACCAGTTAAAAGTAGTAGTACGTTATGAAGTAGTAGCACGTTATGAAGAAAGTAATTAAAAAAATAGCTGGATCCTAGTCAGGTGGTGGTATTTCTTTTCATTAGCTGTTCAGTTCCAACGAAATGACTCGGCGCATGAGGTTTTTAAAGCTTTTTCTCGTATATGACATGAATAGGAGTAAATTTTTATATTCTCGCAGTAAGTGACCTACCTCCCTGGGTCTTCCTGATGACCTGCTGACGTGAACCACGATCAGAACCAAGAAACTGATAACATTAGTGTTGAAAACTACGCAAAAAGCATAAATAAATACGAAGAAATTATTCGTACTCTTATTGGTGTTACGTTACCAGTCGTCGTATTAGACATTACATGCGTTTATTATTATCGAGTTGCTAGATGCATTACATTACCAGATTATTATATTAAATTATGCAACTTTACCAGAGGAATGCAATGATGTGGTCTTAAAGAGAACCTATCGCATCCCTTGATGGTCGTCATTGTACTTAGACACATTAAAAGAAGCACTTCTAGCAATCCTATTTGGCATCTATCTATTAAAGCAGTTCTATTTCATATTTGTCAATGTGTAATCATTTTACTACTTTTAATTAGATGAAGAACAACACTGATGGCCAGTTCTATTTTCCATTTACAAAAACACGTCAAACTGGTGTCTCTCAACATAGTCAGAAATTTGTTTCCATTTTTGAAAAATCGCCATCGCAGTCGAATAAGGTGACAGGGCAGTATCGCGGGTGTTGTTCGTCTCATTATTCCGTTGAACAACTGTTTAAGATGATTCTATAGACTATCTTGAATATTGGCACCGCAGCCGCATCAATAAAATTCGTATAGTAATTTAACATCAGGGAAGTTTATAACGTGATTCATACTTGTAATCAAAGGCAAATACTTGGTAGGTCACCTGTTGCGAGAATGCCTAAATTTCTTTTACAAAATGAGCTCATCTTTCATGGTATAACTAACCAACGTACCTAAAAAGTTCTGGTCATTTTCAAAAGTCATCTACAAGAGAAGACAGGTTTTTACTTTCCTTGGATAGTCCTTATAAATAATTATTCAAATTTTTAATTCTCAAATGGCAGCACTTTTTAGATCCAATCAGGAAGTTCCTTTCAAATTATTTATTGTTTTGTGAGTGTGTTGCATTGTTTATCCTTTATTTAGCTATATTAGATACCTCATCCTTATATACCTCTTCATTCAATAATCTACGGATAAGAATAAATCAAGGAAGTAGAAGTCAAAATATTTACTGAATAAGGTGATTATATTAAAGGTTATATTGAATATAGATAAGTTTTACACCAAAATAAATGTGTCTAGAGAAAATGGATCTGGTGTAAATTATACGGATTGCTGTTGTTAAATTTAGGGTTAATTTATTTGCTTGAAAATGGCAAACGAAATATTTTGAAGTAACATGTTAACCAAATACATCATGTAATTGTCAGTTAACTAAACAATAGTGTGTGAACGTTACGACTTTGTTGTGAAAAAAGATTTAGCACATTTTCTGTCATTCAATGTTATTTTGTCTATATTATTTTCCTGTCGATATGGTCTGTCATTCTGTTTTAGAAAACGAAGAAGCCGTTTTTTAATCTTTTCTGAGCAATTTTGTTTCCGTTTGCTTTTTGTTGTTCCTGTCTGCTTTTTTTTTTATTGTTTTTGACCCCTCGTTTATGGGAGTTTAAACGGTAGATCCTCATTATTTCTTGTAGCGTGAAGGTCAAACTGTTTTGAGGGATTCGTCATCTGGGTAAAAAATAAAATCTTAATTTCTTTGTCTTTGAATTAAATACTAACATTTCGTGAGAATTTGGAAAGGTGCCTTCCGTGACGTGGGTTTAAATTGGATGCATTTCATCCCAAACGTTAGGTAATAAAATGTTTTTAATGCATCAACTCTTCGTGAATCTAGTTATCTTTTCCGCTAATGTCTTTTTGTCCGAGTTAGTGTTTATAAAGAAAGTAATGGCTAGCTTTAACTACAGATTTCGTAATGACTTAAGCTGTGTGTTAATGCAGAGAACTCATTATTGTTGCAAATGCAAAGTAAATGTATTTTATAGTTCAATTCCCGTTTGACATTTTTATCGAAAATCGCAGTAGTTTAAGTTAAAATTTTAAGATGTCGAACATTTTAATCGGACATCATCATTTCAAAAATTGGAAATAAAATCCTCAATTTTTTAGGTATACATATTTAATAGAAACAAACTAGTAACAGTGTCCAAAATTCCCAAAGACTTTCTATTCATATAATCTTTCATCATTTAGAAACAGATTTCATGTTTTCAGCATTTTTTAGACTGAACAGTGCTAGTTTTCTAATAGGCAAATAGACATAGTGCTGTTTGCCATAATCACATAATTTACTCCTGTAGGTTATTAAAGGTCGAATAAATTATATTGCTACTACTAAACAGTAGTGAATTTCATGACATCACATTATTCGTAAAAATTAGGTATGAAAAAAAATAGTGATTAACATGAAATTTTATCTAGAGAAAGATTTGCTTATTATTTTGTAATGATGTTTAGACTAGATAGCAATGTACATATGTTTAAAAAATATCGTGTAATTTAGTACATGGTTATGGAGCTCGTGAATACTGGCTAAGAAGATTCATAGAATTTAAGATGATTTAATGACTTTGTTGCTAAATCGAAACAAAATCGTCTATTTCGTAGCAACTGTTATTTTATTTCAGTTCCACCAAATTCTAGATCGCATCATAATTTTAACACATTACCGACCGGCCGTCGATTAATCGACGTTTGTTCCCTAGCGCTTACCGACCGGTCGTCGATTAATCGACTTTTGATCTTTCTGTTAGATTTGGTTAGGTTAGATTGACAAGTAGCAAGCAGCAAGCATTTCGCATTCTTTATTCAGGTAATCGGTGCTTTTTTCTAAAGATCAAAAGTGGATTAATCGACGACCGGTCGGTAAGCGCTAGGGAGCAAACGTCGATTAATCGACGGCCGGTCGGTAATGTGTTAAGTAGCAAAAGAGGTGAGATAGGTTTGGGTATTTGTTAATGAATTCTGTTTTGCTACTTAAAATTATGATGCGATCTAGAATTTGGTGAAACTGAAATAAAATAGCAGTTGCTTTATTTCTGATAGAATTCTGCTTTAAGTAGCCAGAGCCAGATACGAATATAAGGGAAATATCGCATCTGTACGTTGACACTTTTGTTGAACATCCTACAAGTTAGTTTCTCCCCTTCTAATATCAATTTGTATAGAAAGTAAATTCTTTGAGGAACATTTTGAAAAAGCACTGGTTCAACCAGACTAAATCACTAACTAATCTGCTAGGATTTTCTGCTTTTTGATTGATTTTAAGTGCATTCTCAAACTGTTATACACATTTTTTCCCTTCCTCTTTCTCAACAGCAAAAATATTCTGCCCTTATTTTGTGCTGTCAGACAAAGCCTGGTTAGTACCTAGGCTTCCAAGAGTTTGTGCCGTCGGATTTTGGAAGATGTCTTCTTCACAATCCTGTTTTCGCCTTCTAAAACCAAGGAAATTAGGTATTGGAAGACCCTGAAAGAACTATGTATAGGTACTACACTAGCATATCTGGTTCCTATAGTAATTTTACGTCATTAAAATAATACTATGCCGAGGACCTAGACTGCCATAGTCAGGCACTACAGTTGTTTTACGACACTGAAAGAACATTTTGTCTAGAACTTAAAATGGCATAGTAGGGTCCTAGAGTTGTTCTACACGCGTGAGTTTGCACCTCTCAAAGAACAGTATGCCTAGAAACTATACTGGCATAGTTAATTCTACGATCATCCCTAGCCCAGCGTGATTTTGCTGTACCTCGTAACCTGACTCCGTCGAAACTGAGAGTTTTCTATAAATTCAGCACCAAGCTAATTTTCTCGACTAAATTTTCTCAATTTACAGTAGGATGTTAATGAAGTTCTTACTGTAACTTTAGAACTTATGTAATATTAAGGCTTATGTAATATAAAGGTAATTATATATAATATTGGCTGATGTAATAATCTTCAGGCTTACGTAATATTGTTGTGAAGCTTGTATTCTTTTAAATATAATGTGCATTATCAAACTATTAACTGTTTCAGTGGCAAATTTCTATCTAATGAATAATAAATACACCCAAAAAGCCAATACAATCGAATACTTCTAATTTTAATATCACTCAAACTTCAGGACTTTCCTCTCCATAATTCCTTCATAATCGTTCTTTCTGCTTCTTTTCCCAAGAAGTGCCGCACTGTCTGTGCTGTTATTTTTATATTCCTGTAACAAAAAGTAGAGCTGGTAAAACCCTGGCCGTTTCTTTGGAGGTCGAGTACCGGCTCAGACGACAACAAGCGAGAGATAAAGTTCGTCCACCCCCAAGCAGTTCAAGTCGATTTTTCTTTCCTTGCAGTTTGCCGTCCATCAACTATTGCCTCATAGAGCGAAAAAAATATCGGAACAAGCATTAATCATGCCCGAAAATGATTTTCCTCGAACCGATCATAAGGGGAGATCAGAGTCCATTGTTGCCCAGGTCGAGATCATGTGACCATGATGCAGTACATAGTTGGGATATTAAGCTTAAAGAAGTAAGATTAAAACAAATGATTTGATAAGGCGGCATTTTCTTTGAGGTCTCTTCTTGTGTTGAATTAAATGTTTGAATACCAAGCTGACAATGATGAAGAGGGGTTATTATGTTTCTAAGGAGCTACTTAGTAACTGCATTTCTTTATATGTTATAATTTTCCATGCCATTTATGATTGGCAAATTAGAAGATAGTATTCAGCTGTAAACTACCACGAAAGGATTTGACGTGCAGGTGTGTGCTTCTGATGCGTTAGTGTTAGAACATTGAGGCAATATTTAAAATTTTGCAAATATATTCCATTTTTCCCTCATTCAATGTTCTCTATTTGTTAAGTTACAAAATGAGTAAAAGATGTAATCTGCAATATATGAAAATTGTTTGGTCCCCAAGTATGCGTAAATCCATAAAAATGAGCTAGATGATACATGTCTTATTACTTCAATAATTTTTAAAAAATTATTAAATTTATAATTTAGTATTTGGCATCATTATCTGTTTATAAAATGTTCACAGTTATGGTTCAGCTTGTTGATAAAACTTTAGATTTTGGTTTAGAGTTTGTATAAGTTGAATTTTTTTTAAAAGGAACAGATTGCTCAAGGTAGCAATAAATTTGTTAAGCTTTGATATAAAAATTCACAAACGGAAATGAACTTACTACCTTTTTGAAAAAAGATAAGGAAGTCGCGTTTTACAAAAATAAGCATTTTGGACCTAGTTTTGTGTTCAAGTTCGAAGATAAACTTGAGCAAATTTTTATGTTAAAATGAAAGTTTTGTATTATTTGATTATGGCAAAGCATTAGAGGGCGATCTGCCTAAGGAGAGAAAAGTCTCCGTTGAGGACTTTCTAAAAGAAACTAACTCGTATACATATTGCGCGAGGGAAAAACAATGAAAACGTCCATGCAGCCACCCTGTTCGCCAAGATTCGAACCTCGGACCTTGCTACTAGTGTTCAGCGACTTTCCCACTCGGCCGCTGGTGCGCCTGAAATTAAGAAGACTGTAAATGACAGAAATTCTACATTTCCTTACTGACTAGAGTAACTTTTTGCTGCAGTTGAAGCCCCTTACGACTATCCAACATTCGGGAGTACATAATGTTTGCTATACCCTACACAGATTGCCGGAACTTTTGCCTTGACACTCTACGTCGTCGAATAAAAGCGCTGGTCTCTTTATGCCAACTCGTAAGATTGCGTTGATATAAAGGTGCAGAATTGCGTTGAAATACTATGCAGAAAGTTGCATTCATTGAACTTATTTTCATAAAAATGTTAGGATTAAATGACAAGATTAGGATTTAACCTAAATAAGTCAACTGTAAGATTAAAATTTAACCTTATCAATTTGACCGCTTCTTTAACTTTTAACACAGTCATCGATTTGAAGGAGGACGGCTCTATAAATACACAGCACGCAGTACTGGCTGTTATAGCTTAGTTACTAGGTACTGTAGTTATGAAATATTATACATATTTTAGAAGTAAAGTAAATATTTTAATTATCATGTATAATGAAACTTTCCACGACGGCCGGGTCCCCTAGCGGTAAAATCACTGAACACTGATCGTTCCGACCTGGGTTCGAATCTAAGCGAACGGACTGGCTGCATGGGCGTTTTCGTGGTTTTTCTCATCTGTAAAGCGTATACGAGCTAGTTTCCATCAAATTCTTCACTAATGCATCCCTCCCCTTAGGCAGGTAGCCCTAGTGTGCTTTTTCTTAATAAACTAAACCCTCACGACGACCACCTAAACATGAAAGCCCTAAAAACGAATAATTTCTGAAGGCATAATTAAACAACGGTGTTTTTCCAAGGTATATTTCCTTCTAGAATTGACCGAAATCGTCGAAAACTGTGAATAGTTATCAGATGTTTCATTCCTATATTCTTTTAAAATGCAACAAGATCTGTTCCTGTAATTAAATAATAATATAATTTTTTTTATAAAAAGAAAGCTTTTATTTAAATCTCATAAAATAATTCTAAGTAGAAAAATAATTTTATATAGTTTTATGGGAGCAAGAGATTAAATAACTCTCGTTATAAAATTAATCTAAATTCTCGAATCTAAATCTAAAAATCTCGAATTTCGGAAAAATCGGTCATTGCATTGTTTGCCACCCACAAATAGTGTGTATATAAAACTTGAACTCGATAGTTTAAGAAGTTGGTTAAAAATAATCGGCAAACTTCCGACCATGGCAGAACTAAATAAAAGCTTTTAAATAAATTTAAGTAATCATACAGAGTGTATCCAAAAATGTTTATGCTAATTAAGAACTGATAATATATTTAATTCTCATTCTTTTATAGTTTAACAGATTTAAAAAACTTGATGGAGCTAGATTAAGCTTTGAGCAAATTTGTTTAAGTTATACTCGAAGTTTGAGAATGTAGTTAAAGAATAAAGACAGTTTAGCAGTTATCAGCGAGCTCCACAAGCAAAGAAAATTTAATGGACTCGTATCGTTGGAATTTAAGAAAACATGTGCGGATTCTGAAGTAAAAATTTCAAAATTCATTTTGAAACACTGTCATTAGAGAAACTACGTTCCAAGAATAATCATGTCTCCGATGAAGGTAATCTGGATCGGAGTATGTAGTTTTGTCAGTGGTACTTGAGACATGCACACGATGCACAGTTCCCTTGAAAGACTTTTGTAGAAAGGAGACTACATTATACACAGTCCAGTCACATTAATGTGACCATCTGTCAAAAGCCAGAATAACCACCTTTCGCAGAGCGGACTGCTGCGAGACGTGCAGGAAGAGAGTCACATAGGTCCCTGAAGGTGTTCTCTGGGATGTTGAGCCATGCCGACTCTAATGCCGTGGCCAGCTGCGCTAGATTACGCGGTTGAGGATCCATGGCGCGAACAACTCGATCGAGATGGTCCCACAGATGCTCGATTGGGTTTAAGTCAGGTGAGTTTGCTGGCCAGGGGAGGACGGTAAACTCATCCTGGTGCTCTTCGAACCACGCACGTACACTGGCAGCTGTATGGCACCTCGCATTGTCCTGCTGGAAGATGCCATCATCCTGAGGAAAAACAATGCGCATGTAGGGGTGAACATGGTCCGCAAGGACAGATGCGTACTTGTATTGATCCATTGTGCCTTCCACAATGATCAGTGAACCTAGAGAATGCCAGGAAAACATTCCCCAGACCATAATGCTCCCGCCTCCAGCTTGGACCGTTCCGGCAATGGTTGCAGGGTGGTTCCTTTCAGAGGTTTCACGCCTTATACGCCAACGTCCATCTGTCCGATGGAGCATAAAACGCGATTCATCCGAAAACGCAACCTGTCGCCACTCAGTGGACGTCCAGCTGCTGTACTGGCGTGCAAATTCTAGCCTTCGCCGTCGATGAACAGCAGTCAGCATAGGTGCACGAACCAGGCGTCTGCTTCGGAGGCCCAGACGCAGCAATGTTCGCTGAATAGTACTTTGGGAGACACTTTTGGTAGCCCCTTGGTTCATTTTGGTGGTCAGTTGCTCAACGGTAGCCCGTCTATCTGCCCGAACGCATCTCCGCAACCGTCGTTCGCCTCTGTCATCTATGGCCCGTGGTGCACCACATTTGCCACGTCGCTGATTTTGGACAGTCCCATTTTGCCATGCACGGTACACTTTTACCACGGCGGCACGCGAACAGTTCACAAACTCAGCCGTTTCGGAAATGCTTCCACCCTTGGCCCGAAAGCCAATGATCATGCCCTTTTGGAAGTCGGATAAATCGCTTCGTTTTTGCATTACGCCAACGATTGAAATGTTTTCCGAAGCCCTCACACACCCTTTATATACGCTCAACTGCACTGTGCTGCCACCTGCCTTCTGTGATTGGTTATTTAACTCTGACATGGAAAGTACGTGGTGGTCACATTAATGTGACTGGACTGTGTATTAAATAGCTCAATTAATCACCACATTTGCATCGGCGGGAGCTCTAAGAGTATACATACTTGAGGGCAATTATTGAACATGGTTGTGCAAAAATTACTAGTACATTACTAGTAGGACCAGAATCAGAGCAGTAACTGACTTGTACAAGAGCATTGACAAATATATTGCCCATTTCTATAAGTTCTCTTAAATTTTGAAAATGAACCATGTGATAATCAACACTGACTTTATAATCATTTGAAGGGTGACTTTATAATCAACACTGACTTTAAAATCATTTTTGGGATGCTGCTTTGTACAAAATTAGGTTTTAATAATTGCTGAGGTTTTAGCTACATATTTCTGTATGATAAATAATTTAGGTTTTAAATTTTCACGCGTATCGTTACGGTTTCATAAAATGCTATATATCTTCTTGTATTGGAAGTATATTGTTTCTTATTTGTAAATTAAATATACTCAGAATTTTAGCATCTCCTTAATATTGTACATGTAACAGTCTTTCGTTCAGTCGTATGTTAACAAGTAATTTTTTCCCTTTCTGCAGGATGGTTAGCGGTAATCACAGATGATGGCCACACGGCGGGCTACTTCAGCAGCGTGTCCGAGGTGGCCTCGGCTCAGGTGCCGTATTTCCTTACGAGAGATCCTTCTCAAGGATACAGGGAAGCCACTGATCCAAAGGGAAACACCAAATATTCCAAAATAAAGGTGAGTCTACCTCTGCGTTTGTTTTTGCATAAATGCTCTAAACAAAACATGGTACGAGCTTTCCCTTGATTGGTTTGAATATCTTGAAGTACACTTTCAATAAAAGTTCGTGATACTTAAAATATTGAATGCTTTCTTTAAAGATAATTCTCTGCGATTGTAGAGTACAGAATATTAATGCATTTGTTGTTCTACAGTTAATCGGTACATCGTTTGTTTTCAATTCTTAGTCTGTTTTGGGAGTGTATCAAACTAGGCAAACTCCGGCATTTGCCCTATATTGCGTAATGTAGTGTCATAAAAATGATTTTAGATGTTTAAATAAGAAGAAATATCCCATGTTTTTGCTTTACATTAGCAAAGTTCGATATTTGAGTGGCTGAATGAAAGAGAACCACATTCTGCAAAATAAGAATTTTCCAAGAGAAAGGAATTTGTCAAAATCTTTCTTGTAGAAATGAACTGTGAGGCTGAAATTACCTTTAAAAGATATGAGCATCATATGTATTCCTGCTTGGTCCTGAAGGAAAATAATTCTTATTCAGTGACTCTAAGTAAAAATTATTGAAATGAAGTTAAGCATCTTCGGAAATAAAACATAGCAATAGTTTTAGAAAAGCGTTTCAAAATTCAGTAGTAAATCTTGATCATTTCGCGACTAACTATATAAACCATTTTGAAGTGTTGCCTGACTGGAATTTCCATCAGTATTTTTGAGTGCATCATAATGAAAACTAAATATTTGAATTCTCGTGGGAACAATATTTCATTGCAAGAAATGCTTTGAATTTGCGTTCTTCTGCAATGTATTTTGCAAGCATTTTAATGGGATTACAAGCAATACTTTTAATGACATAAAAGTATCATCAGTTATGGACATTGATTTATTGACTTTTAAAGAAACGGAACATGCTAGCGTGTTAATAGCTGTAAAATATAATGGAAGATATTGTAAACTGCCAAACTATTCAAAACTGATGGAGATACAGTAGTGGTTCCTAAATTTGTTTGTGTTGCGTGGCAGCTTCGAAACCGTACCTAAGAGCACTAGTTAAATTCCCTGAAATTATGGAGTTACAGTTCAATGGCTGCTACTATTATTTGCTATAGTTCTCGAAAATAACGAATCATTCTACTGTGTTCGATATTTTAGGTACATCCCCATAGAAAATAATCCACTGGAGAAAGACAGAATCGTCTACAAATTAAGGATTTTTCCCAATGCTAGGTTAATTTAGAGCTTTTGGCAAACTAGTTGTTTCATCCAACTTCAATACAGTAGTTGTGAATTTCTCATTCAAAGCTTTGCATCAAAATATATACTTACGTTGTTCCACCATATGGATGAAGCATAAGGCATTTTAAACGTAGTTGGAAGTTCTGAGGATAATGAGTGTTTACAATCCCGACATTCTTTTTCTATGACTTTGCATACGAGTTTCATAGAAAACCTGCGACTTAAATTTTTTGTTTATATTCTTAATCGAAAAAAGAAAGGGAAAATAGATTTTTGTACAAATTTATTAATTTCCAAAGTCTTAGATCGCTGCAGACCACCAGTGGCAGAGCTTTAAAGTCGCTGCGCACTGGTCATTCAATCCGGGGTTCGGATTCCGGCGGGTGGACTGGTTGCATTGGCATTTTCGTGGTTTTCTTCGTGTGTGCTTTGCCGTAATTAAATAAATCAAGCCAAACCAGATCGCTGCAAAAGTACATAAAGTTTCGATATCATTTAAGTGGTCTGCCAGAGTTCGGCAGCACAAAGTACCGGCACTCCCAGTCGGTGAACAAGAGATGATACAAGAGGTGATTGCTATGTCAATCTATACAAGAGATGAACAAGTTCATCTCTTGTATGACATATGCTATGTCTATACAAGAGATGAACAAGAGGTGATTGCTATATGTCAGTTTGTTTCGTCGGAACGAGGCTTTCGGCACACTGAAAACATTTTTGTTTATTCTCGAAAGTGCTGACACCTTTGTCAGGTCTCATGAGTGTCTTGGCATAAAGGTACCTACAGTCTTGCAAAAACTGCATTTTCAAGTTAAACTTTATCTTCCTAAAGATGCTGGAATCTTTATGCATGGGCTCCCTTGCAAGAGCTTCTGTGATGACCGAGTCTGACCTCATAATAGTGCTAGCACCGTTAGGAAGGTCAACCAATGTTCGAACGACATGACATTATGGCGAAGTATTATTTAGAAGGTATACGGAAAGGATATAACTTTCAAGACTTAAGTTCGCATATATTTTTTTCGTTTAGAAAATGTTGCTCTCTTTCAGTTATAGTTATATCGCTTAAATATAGTTATTTCGCTTATACTAGATTATTTTTTCCAACATTCCTTTGGGGCCATAAAAAAGTTAGATTTATTGTAATAATAGGTTTTAGAATCTAACTTTTTCAATTAAATAACATTTGTTATCAATTTTTGATATGAATTCATAAGAAATTAAAAACAATTCTGTATTAATAAATATATGACCCGTTAACAAAATGAAACAAACTATATTATCGAGATTTATTTCCTCGTTTTGAAAAAATGTTTTCATAGCTCTTCAAGAGGCTGCAATCAATTTAAATGTATCTTTCAAACTTCAGTACCTTTTCCATGCAAGGATTTAACTGGAATCTGCAATCAGTTAATTTGCTGGAAAAGAAAATATTCCATTTAAACTTTTTATTGGAAACTCCTCTTGGACCTCTTCCACTCCGTTACACAGTTCTAACGTTTCTTTATTCGGAATCGCGGAAAACTCTTCTAGATTCTCCCGAGTCAATTCCTTATGATGATGGCATGAAAATTTCTCTTATGTGTCTTTCACTTATCGCTTCAAACTCCTTTTCTTCTGCGTTTCTTGCTACAACTACAATTATATGAGGTACTTGAGTACTTACATACGAAGTCGTTCTATAATTTGCGTCAGTAGCCAATTATTGCGGTAGCTTCAATTATTTATTATAAAATTCACAAAATTCTACAACCCCGTCCCGCATATTAAATCTGTCTTACAGTTTCCTTCACGCTTGCCTAGAAACGTTTCAGAATTCCGCCATGAACTCGAAAATCATAGGAGATAATTGGAGTTCGAACTGTAAATAACTACACCTGGGAACAATAAAAATCTGAAAATAAAGCAATAAACTTTAGCGACTAACAATAAAGTGCTCAAACTTTTAATAATAATAAGTAAAATTCTTTTTTTCTTTAACTTAATATAGTAATTTTCTTACTACAGATTACAAAGGATTAATGTTCTGTACTTAAATTCGTGCTAAAAATTGAAATAATCGTTTGCTATGCCATAATTGTAAATAACCATTTCATGGCCTTGTAGAGTCATTAGGACACTTGTAGAATCTTGTATTTTTTTTTTTTTTTTGGAAGCAGAAGAATGAAAAATGAGCAACGCCTTCTCCGGAAATCGAACCACGGACCTCTCGACTCGAGTGTGCTCACGAAACACCACGAAAGCATGCGAAGAAGGCGGGAGAAATACCTTATAACCTAAACAACCTAGATTTAAAGAAATAAGGTGGAAAATATGTGGTTGTAACAAAAGTTTTCCAAACACACACAAATAAATAAATAAATAAAAAATTTAAGAAAAAAAATTTGAAAGGTTTTCAAATTTTAAATTACGTTCAAAGGGGGCATTTTTTAACGTTTTGTGGTCACCTTATTAAATATGTTCTTCACACTTAAACCATAAAATTTAGTTCAACAGCAATACCGTAAAATAATTTTAAAATGAGTATATCTTTAGAATTTCTGATACACAGTTCCGCACGCTTTAGGTAAAAAGGTTTTTTTCGCTGTGGAATGTTGCCGTTGCTCGCTTTTAAATCCTTTGAGTTTGTTCATCAAAAATTCGTTTAAGTTTTACAAAATATGAAATAGATAACAAAACAAATTCCAAATTCGGGCTTCCAGATGCGCATATTCGGGTGGAAACTTATGTTATTCAAAATTCGATAGCTCTAGGTACCGTTGTTTTATCACATTTGGAGACATACACATACATTTATGCAGATTCTTCATTATTTAATTTTTTAAATAAAATACAGGGCTGCAATATTTTGTGGCAACAGTTTGAAAAGTGATTGACTTTTAATGTTTCCGACGCAAAATCGCAAAACGAAAACAATAGTCCTTCCGGGACAAAGCCCCTTTGGACTAAAAAAAAGAAAAAATTAATATATTTTTCTTTTTGACACGAAAGCAGTACCTTTAGTACGAATAGTAATCACCACCTAAATCTATGATTTTCTGCCAGCGTTTTGGTAGCTTTTCAAAGCATTTGGCTTACAAATTTAGTGGCCGCGAGTCCAAAAAGAGATCAACCTCATTTCTGACGTCCTGTGCAGAATGGAAGATAGCTTTAGCAAGATGTAGCTGCAAGTGTGAGAAAAGGTAGAAGTCCAAAGGAGCGATATCAGGTATAGGGTGGGTGTGACAAAATATCTCATTCGATTCCGTATAGGATCCAGCCGGTGAATGCAGACACATGTGGTCTTGCATTATCTCGATGGAACGTTACCTTTTTGCTCCGGAAATCAGTTCGACGTTTTTGCTTGACAGCAGCGTCAACACGGACCAGCATCTCGCTGTACACCTTAATGTCGAGAGTTACCTTTTCCCAGATACTCTTTGTGGATAATACGATGGCAATCTCTACGAAGAATGATCTTTTTGTTAGTCAAAAAAGCGCCTTGCGACGCTTTCGACGGCCTAACTGTACCCAGATTAACCCTGTTTTCGGCTTGCGTTGTTGAAGTAGATCCACCTTTCATCACAAGGACGATTCGGTTCATAATTTTGCTCTTGCGTTGATTCGAGCAGATTAGTGCAGGAGCGATCACGTCTGTCCTTATCTGCTCGAATCAGCTAATGCGGCACCCAGCGATCGAACTTGTACGTCAAGTTATGCGATGCATAGCGCGACTAATGAATATGGTAGTAACGACTAACTCCTTAGTAAGGTCTCCAGTGGTTGCATATTAATCTTCTTCCACAAATTCTCGCCAGGCGGGTCTTATCAACATCAGTAGGCCGGCCAGAGCGCTCTGCTTCTTGAATATCATAGTCCTTGTTTTTGAGTCTTTGGTACCAAATTGTCACAGTGTCATATGATATAACATCAGTACCTAAAGCTGTACACATGATTTAGCGGCATTCTGTAGCTGACTTTTTGTGCCTTTTTGCAACCAACTGGAAGTAAATGATGGTTCTAATCTAGTAGCGTGATGGTTCCATTTCAGACACCTTGAACTTAATGATAACGATACTTTTTTTACAAATTTCGCAAATCAAATTTTTCTTTTAAATACAAAAAATCATTTGACAAAATATGATTAAACACACCAACGCAAGCTGTTTGCGCAGACGATATTTGCGGTGGCGGGAATCTTTCGTTGAAACCTGATGTATTCTAATCTCTACAAAGAAAATTTTCTAAAAACAACAAGTTTTGAGATTGGATTAAAAATATTTTTCATTTAAAACTTCAAATTCGATGCTTTTTTGTTAACAATTCAACGAACTAAAACTATTCAAACGAAATGATAAAATGATAGCCTAAAGACATTTATTAACTAGTTTTTCATGATCAGATAACTCCCATATATTTATGACTAATGAGAATATTCTGCGAAGTCTAAGCATTGATGATTACCATTGAACTTACATCCGGTAATGGATTTTGAAAAATGGGAATAAAATTATATGGTAACTTTCCTAACATTTCAGTCTCAATGACATATTGAAGCATATGTCATTTGTCTACGATTCTAAGATTTTCAGGCAATCAGACAACTGCTTGGCTAATGAACTTTACTGAAAATTGTGATTTTGGTGCTATTAGCATTGATCCGTATCTTCGTTTGAGCACCATAGATTTCGTTGCCTCATTCGTAGTTTCTGAATTTCTCAAACTGCTTTTATTTCAGAACTTAAGTATACAGTGCATGGTTATTTATTGCTCGGTTAATTAACAATCAAAAATGAAGATTTCGTAGATTTTTTTGTGGAAGGGGGACCTCGTTTCTCTTGAACTTTTGTTTTTTGAACAAAGGCCTTGCTCGTTCAGATCTCGGAAACGTGCATTCCGGAAACATTTGATCCGTAGCAGAGTTTCGAATACTTTGCTTAACGATCAACTAATTGCTGGTTTAGACAGACTTCTATCTAAACGATAAAGTCATTAAATGTTGTGTAAGGAGTCGCATGATTTAACTACGATAAGCTTAAAATTTTAACAGTACTTAAGTCCATGATTAAAAGATAATTTCCTGATATTAATTAAAAAAAAGGCATTCCTCATGTTGGAATTATTAATAAGAAGCATTTCATTTCTTCGAAAAAGGCACAAACCACCACACAAACCATTGTACACACACAAAAACCAAGTAATTAAATACAAACCAATATACATATGCTACTGGGGTTAGACTAGCACAAATAAAATTAAATAAAGATAAACATTTAAAATTTTTAAAAAATCTGAAAGCTTTCAGATTTTACTGCACGCCCAAAGGGGCGTAGTTTTAACGTTTTCTGTGTTTCCACTATTTATTAAATATCATGTTCTTTGCACTTAAACCATAAAATTCATTCAACAGCAATACCTCAAAATAATTTAAAAATGAGCATATTTTTAGAATTTCCAACTGTGTATTGGAAGTAGCGCGCTGGAGATAAAAAATGCTCTTTTTTCTTCTTTTTTTCGTACAGCATTGCCAATGCTCGTTTTGAAATCGTTGAGTTTGTTAATTCAAAATTCGTTAAAGTGTCACAAAATATGAAATCAGTAATTAAACAAATTCCAAATTAGGGCTTCCAGATGCCCATATTCAGTGGAAGATGAAATTATTCAAACTTTGATGGCTCTAGGTACCTTTTTTTATCACAATGCGAGAAACATACATACATTTATGCAGATTCTTCATTATTTAATTTCTTTAAATACAGAGTGCCCCAATAAAATTTGTACAGTCTTTAAATTATGATAACACTAACAATTATTATAATACAGAAGAGTTAAAAAAAGAAAATAAATGTGAACAAATGTAGAAACCACGCAATTATCGAAAGCGTTCAAATTGCGGTCCATGCACACCTGATAACGCTCATTGATTGATTCCAAAACGTTCCAAATCATTTCAATTGGTATTTTGGCACGTTCTCTTTCAATAGCTGCTCCTCAACTCATTCTTTGTATCTGATCTTGCGGTGTAAACATTGTGTTTAACATGCCTCCCCAGAAAAAAATCCATGGCGGTCAAATCCGTCGAGCGTGGAGGGTACTCGATACTACCTCTTCGACTACCCATCTGTTTGGCAGATGACCGTCGAGATAGGCCCGTACGTCACGATGATGGTGAGGAAGTGCTCCATCCTGCTGGAAGTACCATTCTTCATTCCTAAATATCTCTTGGATGCGTGGTATAGCGGATTGACGTAGCAAGTTGAGGTAATTTGCACCATTCGCTGTAGCATCAAAAAAGAAAGGTCCAATTGAACCAAAGGCTGACAAACCACACCGGACTGTAATCCCTCGCAAGTTTACATGATGTTCCACTGTCACATGAGGACTGTTAGGTGCCCAGTAAGTACAATTGTGACTATTAACTGAACCATCCAACTTGAACGTAGCCTCATTACTCCAAATAATCTTATACGGGAATTGATTGTCCTCAGCACATTTTGCTTGGTACCACTCACAAAATTCAAGTCTTCTGTCAAAATCATGTTCATTGAGAGCGTGTACTAATCTAGGAATAAAACTCCTCCACTGGACACGCTTTAAAATGCGATGGACGCTCGATTTTGGAACTCCTGTCTCACGAACCGCTTGCCGAACAGATTTTCTTGGGGATAGCTGAAATCTTTCAATGACATATTTTTCTGTTGTGGGGCTGGTGGGTGATCGTAGTCTTCCGAAATGGTTTTTATGGACATCCTTAACAGTGCCTTCTTCCTCAAACTTATCCCACAAACGAGTAATTGTGAGTCTTGTTCGTACATCTCGTTGAAGCTCCATTCTTAAGCGTCTTTGCACTTCACTTATGTTCTCTGTCTTCCAGTAGCACTTCAGAAGAATTTTCTTTCCTCAAAGTTTATTCTGATTCCAGCCATAATTTTAAGCAGTCACACCTGAAAAAGAACAAAAAATGTGGTTATTATGAACTGTCAAAGAGTGTATATATTTTATTGGTACACTCTGTATAGCACAGGGTGATGATATTTGGTTTCAACAGTTTGAAAAGTGAATCGACACAAAATGCCAAAACGAAATTAATAGCCCTTCTGGAGCTAACGCTCCTTTGGGCTAAAAGTATTAACTTTTAATCTTTAAAATGATGACGCTGCCAAGAATATACTGAGAAATACTTATAGTAAAATGTTCCTCAGGTTTAAAATGTTGCCTAAGTTATTTAAATTTTATTCACATTTAAATGGTATTAGGTCAAATATGTACTTAGTGCATTTCTTGTTCTCTTTTTTTTCTAAACTTTAAAATGCTGATTATAATAGATTATGTATTTTTAGCTTAAGTTCATTTATGCTTAGCCCTTTTTTCACTTAACAGAAACTATGAAGCCTACCAACAGGTTGAGATTCTGGATGTTTATAATGTAGTAGAATGTCATTGCCAAATGAAGATACTTAAAATCCGTCGATCTGGAAGCCCTATCGTAAAGGCGAAACTAAAAAAAAGAAGTGATTACAAGATTTTTCGGATTTAGTCCCATGAATGCTTATTATCTATACTGTAAAGAAATTTAGTTTGGTAATTTTTCACATTGTGAGTTTCGTCATAGTTGAATAATCCCCTTCTTATTACGCAGTTTGCAGCAATCTCTGAAATGTTATCCTTATTGGTAATTCTTTTGCTCGACTTTGATAAGTGGCGCATAACTCGCCAGCAGAAATCACAGCTGTCAGGTTACGAAAAACCAGGAAGTTTTCGTACCAAAACGACTCAGGTCGTTTATAATATGAGACTGACTAAAGTACATAAATGTTTAATAAGATTCTAAATTTTCTCCTCTTTGGCTTATTTTATTTTGTATTCTCTTGCACTTTATGCAGAGAAATAGTACTTGTATATTACCGCAGCCACCTTGACTCAATTAAGCGATTTTGTACAGATGAAAAAGCAAAAATTTACTTATCGGGTGCAAGTTGGCGGTTTTGGCGATTTTTTAAAAGATTGCCAAAATAATGCATTTATTTATCGTAAGTCGGCAAATATTATGAATATATCAAAATAAAACACTTCAGAAATTTAAAATAAAAATTCAAATTAATAAGTAAAGATTATTTGATCCATTAAAAATTAAAAAAAAATTGCGAATGCTTTTGCAATTATTAGAATTCTGCTCTGTTCTTTCCATGTTCATAGTAACCTGTTTTCGCTTAAGAACAGAGAACTCGGCACAGCGCACAACTTTGACATTGTACACTGGCTACCTACCATCCATTGCTAGCAATCTCTATAGGTACACATTTTAAAATTGAGTTTAAGGGAAGAGATCACGAATTTTCTATAAAAACCGTTGAAATTTGGAATAAACAAAATGAAGGCGTACAAAAATGGCAACGTTTACTTTATTGAAAGATTATAATGAGCATGGTTACCTGAAGAATGATTATGCACATACTTGCCGGAGCTTTTCACGTCTAAAAATTTGACGAATTCTACTAAGGTTGTTGCGATAATACGTAAATATTCGAGGATATAATTTATCAAAGTTCAAAGATGTTCTGAACTTAGTAATGTATCATATATTTGTGTAAAATAAAATTAAATATAAACATTGACTGATTAAACATTGGTTAAATCTTATAAAGTTCTATAAATGTCTACAGCAGATCAAGACAATTCAGATTAAATAAACTTTAATAAGAAAAATCGCGTTGAAAATCCTTAGAATTGGAGGATGAAATTTTTCACAATTAAAGTTTCATTAATTGAATAAATTTCATTTAATGCTGGGAAAAATTTAAAAATTAAAATTCTGTAAAATTGAAAGGACTGGTAGCTATGAGAAATTCTATAATAAGCAGTAAAGTTTTTAATAAAATATTCTTTTAGATCCCTTCTTGCTTGAACTCAAATTTCTTAAAAAGTGTGTGATGAATATTGAGTTGGCTCCTGTGAGTCAGACTCTTGTGAGACCGGCGTGACAGCCAGAAAGTGGTATTCTGTTATTGTAATTTTTATTTCGAAAGAGAATTCTGTCACGGCTTATAACTGTTGAGAGAACTATTACCTTCAGATAATTGTTTGGCAGCTATGACTGGGTGGGAAAAAGTGACTGGTCTGGAATCCAAAATGTCCTATGATTTTGAAATATTCTTTTGAAGAACCCTCAGGTGAAGAGAGGTCCTGGACTTCCGCAGGTTCAGATGCCGGAGTCGCGTTCTGCTTCAATGTCAAGGTGAGCCGCCAACACTGCGGGGTGCCGTGAAGGAGGGAGTGCATATCGCAAAAAAACGGAAAGGATTAAAAAAAGGGGGGAAACAAAAAGAAACGTTTTCTCCCATCTAATTCGTTGCTTGTTGGAGAGGAAGGTATGTTGTAATACCAAAATTAATCTGTAAAACATCAGAAATAGCTTGCCAGTTGAGAACTTTTTTCTGACCAAATCAGTATTTAATGGCCTGTATTAAGAAAAAAGATAAAATGATGTAATTTTTCTTCCTTCCTACTGTTTGATAAATTACGTGTGCACGTTTTTTAAATTAACATTTAATTTTTCTGTCTTTTCAACATTTTCTTTTGCTGTTTCTAATGAAAGGGTACTTCTTTTTCTTTCTTTCTTTCTTTTTTTTTTGCATTTGCCCCACTTTGCATAGCGTTGTTTAGTCACAAGTGCCATTCATGATTTCTCTTCCCCCTGCCCCCCCTTTTTTTTTTGAAAAATACGAGCATCGAAACTTTAAAGAACATCGAACTTTTAAGAGTACATTTTCCTCATTAACTGGATATCGTTTTGTATTGTAGGCCTCCAGCGGCCGAGCGGTAAAGACGCTGAACACTGGTAGTTCCGTCCGAGGTTCGAATCCCGCGAACGGGCTGGCTGCATGGGCGTTTTCGTGGTTTTCCCCATGTGTAACGTGTATACGAGCCAATTTCCCTTTGAAAGTCTCCACGAAGGCATCCCTCCCCTTAGGCAGATAGCCCTCGTGTGCTTTGCCATAATTGAATAACCTAACCTAATGTTTTGTATAATAGAGTATGACTTAATGAAGTCTCATTTTAAACAACTATCCTCTGATTTATGATACTGAGTAATATTCTAGACAAGATAATACTCTAAATAATACTCTAGATATTTGTTTGGACTGTTAATCAGTGTGACATCAATTCGTCTGTTTGGAAATTATTTACCATGCCCAGAAACGTCTTTTTAACAGTTTTCTTTTAATTATATTTAACATTCATCAAGAAAAAAATCACTCATCTGTTATGACTGAATGTTTCAGCTTTTACAAAGAATGATTTTCACATTTTTCTGCACTAAGTTTGAAGGGACGAAAGTATTTAGAATTATTTATTCAATAAGTTTTAATACCATTATCAGAGAAAGGAGACTTAATAGTTTTTGATTGAATAATAATACATTGGGAAGATTTCATATATTAGTAAAACACTGGTTAATGATATTGTTTTTCCAGTATTACGTCACATTGAAATAAATCCGACTTGGTATGCGTCTTGTGTGGAAGCGAAAATTTTTGTTTGGTATACGTTGTTTGTTTGAAACACAACTTGTGTTTGATGAGTCACGACTGCGCACACTACATTTACTTACCGCTTTCGAGACAATGCTATGACTTCCCATGACCTGTTGATTTCATTCAATAAACAATACTATAGGTCTCTATTTTCAGCCGATTTTGTGTTGCTTGTAGTAATTTTTTCGTAAATTTGTTAACAGGGAGTTTTAAGAAAGTTAATGAAAAGGAGTTAGCAACGAAGAAAATGGTTAGGATCACCGCGGAAGTTGAGAAATATATGAAGATGTCATATATATATCCAGAACGTGGCTGCTGCATACTGTATACTGAGAATGATGGCGTCTACGACTGAGAGAAACAAACTGTATTAAATCTGCTATCGTTGCGATGGAGATGAAATTGATTACCAAGCAAAGATAAAACTTATTAGAGCATGTTGAGAAATTGTTTTTAATCTGGACAACAGAAAAATAGTTATGCACAGTATTTATGTACAGTATCTATTTCAAACACTGCATTTGTATTTTAGTATTAAAGAGTGCTATAATAATAAAAAGTAGGATTTTTTTCGTAGGAACATTGATTATTGTCTCTTTATTTCTTACTGGAAAATTCATTTGTATGTCGTAGGATCGGGAACGGATAAATGCAATATACCGAAGTTTTACGTACTTGGCTGTAGCTTTGTATAATTTTTCATAAAAGAGTATTTTTCCTTTCTTTTCCCTAAACACCAGGAAAAGCTGTTTCTTGTTAACTACATTTTCGAAAAAAAATCTTGGCACAACCAAACATTTTTGCTAATGCATGTGACAAACTCTCTTTTATTAATCTTCCTTACTGCAATATTCTTTAATTGACAGCAGCAGTTTAAAAACTCAACGTATTACATAATAATATTCTGATCTATTTAATGAGGACGGATTTTGTTATTTTATACCATTATAAGTTGATCCAAAAGTCTTATCAACCTTCATGTGCTTCGCAAGATATCCATTGCTTGCCTACATTTGACATTAAATGTCGGACATTAGCTATTTGCTGATAACGAGCCTGGCTGATATCACCCCCGCCTCGTTTGGGGGAGTGTTATAACCAATAAATATCTTATTATGTTGCGTGAATGGTTTGTTCCAGAGCTCTAAGACTGAAATCTTTTAGCCAGTTGTTAGCTTCAAAGGGATAGAGCTCCTTGAATTTTTCATAAAAAGATAATTTTTTCCCTTTCTTTCTTTTCCCTAAACAAAGGGGAAAACTGTTTGAGTTGTTAACTACACTCACGTTTGTGAAAATTGCAACACCAAGAAGGAATCGTCATAATTGAATGCAATTTAATACACAGTTGAGTGGTAGTGGTACAAATAAATGATTAAATGTTCAAAGCAAACAAACAAGAACAAGAGATCAGAATCAGTATTTTGTGTGGCCACCACGCGCCGCAATAAGTGCTGCTACACGACGTGGCATGGAGTCAAACAAAGTTTGAATGTCTGACTGAGGAAGAGCATTCCATATCGTTTGTACGCGTACCCAAAGTTCGTCTGCAGACGCAACAGGACGAGGATCACGAGCAAGACGCCGACCAATGACATCCCACACATGTTCAATTGGCGACATATCCGGGGAACACGCAGGCCAAGGAAGAAGCTGTACCTGCTGCGCTGCAAAGAAGGATTTAACAATCCGAGCAGTATGAGGGCGGGCATTGTCCTGTTGAAATACAGCGCCTGGCAAGCTTTGAAGGAAGGGAACAGCTTCGGGCTGTAGAACTTCACGGATATACCGGTTGCTGTTCAGATTGCCCACAATTCGTAGCAATTGAGATCGTCTATGATATGCTATGGCGCCCCAGACCATAACTCCGGGTGTTCGTCCACTGTGGCGTTCGATAATGCACTCCGGAAGGTGGCGTTCACCGGCATAGCGTCTGACACGAATGCGGCCATCATGGTACCACAAATTAAAGCGGGATTCGTCAGAAAACACGACATGCTGCCAATCAGCACGCCAGTCTCTATGCTGATTGGCCCATTGTAGCCGCAGGCGGCGATGGTCGTGCGTTAGGGGGATCCTGTATAAAGGAGTCCGTGCGCGCAGTCCACACTGCAGCAGACGTCTACGAATTGATGAAGCACACAATGAAACACCTGTAGCTATTGACCACAGTGCTGCCAATTGTCTAGAGGAAGCTGTACGGTCCGTCCGCGCCATGCGGACCAGGTGTCTATCATCGCGAGCTGACGTCACATTTCGGGGTCCACTCCCGGATTTCCGAGTTGTCCGACACTCGTCCGTCCACTGCTTCCAAACGCGCATCACTGTGCTGCTGTTACGCTGCACACGAGAGGCTACTGCACGATACGACAATCCAGCTTCACGAAGGCCGATGATTCTCCCTCGTTCAAACTCTGTAAGTTGTTCAAATCTCGCTCTCTTTCGTCGACGAGGCATAAGTACAGATTGAGTTAACGTTTACCACTAGCAGATAACCACCGATAACCATACACATCTCGCTACAGCCGTCTATTTATTCGGATCCATCAGCCGTTCAGAGGGCGCTGCTCAGCATACGTATGCGCTACGGATTTGCAATTCTAATCATTTGCATATCATGCGCTACTTTGCATTTCCTGAAAATTTCAGCTCACTCGCGTAAGTCCTTCATGGTGTTGCAATTTTCACAAACGTGAGTGTATATTTTCGAAGAAAATCTTGTTTTGGCAAAATCGTAGTAGGCTACGCTATTCATTGTCAGAAAATTCATAAACTATACCCTGATAGACGGATAAGCGCATCTACTCTCACCTATTGAGTGACTTACCAGAAACCTCGATCTCTCATCGAGTGAAAATACTCTATAGAACATTGTTAGCATTAATCATAGAAAGGTAATAGAGTTGGAAAATTCTGTTAAGGAAACATTTAGAAGAATCTCAAAGATTATCCTTCGTAAGACTTCAGGCAGAACATGGCTTCTCATCATTATTGTGTTGGGGTTGTTAAGACATTCGCCCGATATACTGAAAGTTTAACCAGCTGATGTCAGTCACCTGAAAGGGACATAAACATGAAATATACGTATTCTCGTACATCTGTGCGCGTAGAATTTGAAGAGGAACAACAGCCTTTGCCCTAAAGATAGTGTAATTAAAAAGTTGGTTTTAGTTTAATACTATGCGTTGCTGAACGACAGCATCTCTTTCCAACTCTTTTACTCCTGCATTGCAATTATGTTCTAAAAATTAAATTTAACGAAAATAAAACTTTATACTTAGACTGCTGCCAGTTAAATTTTTCTTTTCAATTTTATTTAAAAAGTAGAGATTTTCTTCGTTAAATTTCAAAAAGGGGTACTATATTTATTTAAGAAAATAAGTTATGTACTTGTGGTGTTGCCTGTCAGTTTATATTTTAGCAAATTCGGTTCATACTTATCATTTTAATTTAGTTTGCAAATTATATGTTCATGGCACTATATTTCTACCCCCCAAGCGAAGATACAGGTTTGATAACTGGTTTGTTAGGCAGAATTTCTCAGGACACATTAATTTTTTAATTATTTTGCTTATTTAATTTCAGATCAAGGCGGGAGAAGTATTCCAGTTCCTAGGTGCATACGAAGACACCACATATACTTCCAAGCACTCCAAGCCTTTACGCTATGCTAAAGTGGTGGACAGGCAAGGCGACCTTCTCTTACCTTTCCC
>KK117287.1:977753-1041866 GCA_000611955.2 Stegodyphus mimosarum | reverse complement strand
CGGACGTCGGACACGAAGTGTGAGCCACATCTACCGGTTGTCCCAGCTACTGTCGGTGGCCAGTCTCCCCCTGACGGTTCGAGTCGTAAGTGGGGAGAGGCCCCGAAGCGCCCGTTGCCCCTTCACCGGACTCCTGAGGCTGGAGTGGTCGGAAGAAAGGCACGTTATTCTCGCCTGCGCTTTGAGAGGTGGCCTCGGAGGCGGAGAACCAACGTTATTGGAAGTGGACACTGGTAGCGAATTCAGTTTCCTGAGGCCGCTTGATGATCAAAAAGCAAGGCTGTCCAAAGCATTCCACAGGATGCTTCGGTAAGTCGGAACTTTTAATTTCTTCATATTCTTTGTCCTTTTTCGACATACAGGTTTAGAAAACCAGTCAACAGTTCTAATCTTCCAGCTCCTGAACAGAGCCGGCGATATAAATGTTGAAGCATTCCCATAGCGCAATGAATGTTGTCGCTCTGTGGGTCCTAAATTTTGCAGCCCGGGCCTCTCTAAATTCTAAAATTTTTGCTGCGTCTAATTTTTTGTGCCCTGCGCCTTCCCTAAATTCTGTAAATTTGCCGGCTGTAAGTTTTGCTGCTGGATGCTTGTCTAAATTCTAAAATCTTTGGTGTCCATAATTTTTGCCGATTGATGGGATTGCGCCGGCTTTGGCGCCAGCCTTGCTTCTGAACTAGACTTACTGATTGAAATATGCCTGTAGCATGAATACAAGCCAATTTCCCTTAAAATGGCCTCTACGACGCCATTCCTCTCTTTAGGCAGATAGCTCTTGAATGCTTTGTAATAATACTCTAAACACTTAATGTATTAGTCAAGATACGAGCAAAGCTAATTTTTTCTTAATAGTTTCTGAAAGTTTGCTAATGGAAGGAAGGGAAAACTCCATAAGGACCTTAGTCAACCAGTTTTCGTTAATTCACAACTTCGCAAAGATACCCAGTAACTCTTATGAAAACTAGTTTCAAATTTCAGCGAAAATCAATTTTTATGAAGCTGCCAGTACTCGTATGCCGTATACTACGATTAAGAAATCAATCTTATTTGATTTATTAATTAGAGGTTCTCGGCAGAATTAAACCCTACTTAAATCATCCTTGCTTCTGCAGTGCTGGATAAAGTATAGTTTTTAACTTAACAAAAGAAATACTGTTTAAAGTGTCAGAAAAGGATAAGTTTTTAACTTGACACCCCCCCCCCAAAAAAAATAAAAAAAAACCTTCGTAAAAAATTAACTTGTCTGAATGTGGGACACTGTCGTGAAGTTTTTCTTTTAGCTAACCATGGTTGATCTGCATAAAAGACGGTCTCAGATAAACCATGTGCAACGGTCTGGGTGGTGAATTTCTCTTTTAAGGAAAGATTTTTTATTTGATTTTTCTAGTTTTTTTATTTATTATTACCTAAAAGTTTACTTCCTCCGTCCGAAAATACAGTTCACATTTCAAAATGTTGTAAAGATTAATGAAGCATACTTGAAGAATTATCAAGTGTCCTTATGCGTGAATTCATACGCTAATCAAACAAATGAGAGATAGGTGGCCGATGTTTGATTTTTTGTATATATCAAATCAAATTTAAGTGGGAGTTTGTAATTCAGGACCCTTGAATATTGAAAAGAAGAAAGTAGGTTGGCCTGCGAGTGTGAAAGCGGAAAATTGACCAAACTAGACGAATCTGACGATGCTAGGTAAAGAACCTCATTGAATTTAAGCAACTTATCACCAAAGTGATATTTATGTCTGCTATCGGCCTACCACGTTACGATTCACACGCAAACAATTATTTGACGGACAAATCTGGATACGGCCCTTTATTTATCAAGAAGAGAAATTCAAGGAAATTTTAGAGACACTAACAAACAAAGCAAACAAATAAAAAATATGGTATCGATGTGGAGAAAAATTCCTTAAAATGTCTTATGTTAATAAGGTTCGTCGTAAACGAAGATTACCAATAACTTCAGTGTGTTTAAAAGAAGTTCTGGAAAGGCTAGTTGACCACCACAGTTGAGATTAATTTACACACTTAAGACTGAATTAAAACTGTAATTAAAGTTGTAAATGTGTACTATAATTTCGGATAGAAACAAATTCTTAATATGTACCATGTTTTCGTACGGAGGAAATATTTCGGAATGAAAAACCCTAAGGAACTGATAGATTTGACACGTATGAAGATAAATTTGATTAATAAGGATAAAAGGAGAAATTTCGAACGTTTAGCTGAGATTCTTCTTCACAAAAAGTCTTAACTTCTTGGATAAAGATAAAATATTATAATACAAGATATATACATGTTTCGAAAACAATTTTATTTTGCTGTTAATTTCAAAATTTTATCAAAAATTTATTATAGTTGATATTTTTAGACTCAGATATTTGTAAACGTATGCATGATAACTGGTTTCTCTTCTTGTTTTTTTTTAATTGTTTTATATATTTTAGAGGAGTATGTATTCAGTGCGTTTTCCGAAATAATGCTATAGAAAAATGCATGTTAACGATCCTTGACTAAAGTGTCTGCTTAAATCCAACTTTAAACCATACTTACAAGAATTTACCGCAAGACGAAAGAGTATTTTGCAGATTTCTAATGTCACTGTGTAACGCGGATTATGGAATAATGCAGACATTTTCAAGCAGATTTCTAAAATTAAAAATAACATATTTTAATAAAATAAACTTTTATTTAAAATTCATAAAATAATTAACTAATAAAGCTTTATCACATAGTTTAATGGAGAAAACATTAAATAATCGTTGCAAAATTTGTATACAATTTTAGACCATGAATAATAGAAGTATAGTGAATAACGCTTGATAAATTTATAAAGGTGATGGCTTATACTTTTGGCAATGCAGTTTATTTTGCTTAATTAAGTTTAATTAAGTTAATTTAATTAAGTTAATTTAATTAAGTTTTGCTTTTTAGGCTCCCACACTTTTATTATTCGTTATGTAAAACTGTAGAGTAATTTTATAAAGAGAATTATTTAAGCTCCTTGTTCTCATGGAATTAGATGATCAATTATTTAGCTCCTTGTTCTCATGGAATTAGATGATCAATTATTTATCTCTTTTTAGTTAATTATAAGTTTTGAATAAAAGCCTATTTTATAAAAAAATTATTATTTTTTAAATTTTCAAGTTTTAGTCCCCATGTCACGTTATCAATTAAGTTATTAAATTGGAAAAGCGTTTTTCAACAATGAATAATAACTCTTTTACTTTCGAATATTGTTCACGTCAAATAATGGAAAACATCCAATAATTTTACTAAAACAATTGGAAAGTAATGGTAGAATCTTTTTTAGACTTTATTCAAAACTTTTTTCTTCCCTATCCGATGATGAAAACAGTAAAACTCTGAGATTTTTAGCTGTTCATATATGAAAATATGTGTGAAAATTCTTTTTAAGATTAAATTTTAATTGCAAACTTGATAAATTCGATTGACCATATTTTATTGCCGTTCATAAGTAGTTGTATACTATGTTTTTTTCTAATTCAAAACCAGTTTTGAAAACATTTCTCTTTTATATCAGATTCTTTATAGATCAACAATTTTGCGCTTTCCGGAAGCGTTTCATGAAACGGTGGGTGAAGCATATATAAACATCTGAAATGGGAAAATTCCAAATAACGCTGTAGATTTTATTATGGCATAGTAAGATCATATCCTTGGAGCTATGTTTCTCAGAAACTTCGAAAAAAATCGTTTCCATTTCACTCTACAGCATTTTTCGAATTAACATCGAACATGCATATATAATAATAAATTTAAAACCCGTAATTAAGATTGAAGATTGGCAGTTGTTTTATACGTATGTATTACTTAATACACTCACGATGGGATATTTTTCAAATAAATATTGTTACCGCTCGAATTATCGCGTCACACCGAATGGTGATCGAGTTAGCGAATCACTTTAGAGTTAGCGCATGGTGACCGAGATCAAATGGTGACCGAGAGTCACCTGTTGAGTGCGAAAGGTTACCATCTTGGAGAAACTTTTGCTGAATTGATAATTAACTTTTTTGCAGTGATTGGTTGGAAATATTGAGAAACGTTACAAATTTTGTTTACTTCCTGAAAAAAAAATTTAAAGTTAGTGAAGTCATGTTTTTAATCTTAGTGCTGTTAAGCTTATTATAATCCCAATAAATAAAGTTTCAAATTCCTTTTTAGGCACTGTACTGAGCGGGGAGAAAACTGGAGGCAACAAATTAAAGTAGCGCATCACGTGGTGCCAACCATGAATACGACTTCATCTCAGAATGGAGCAGCGTCAAGTGGTGATACTTACGAAGATGAGGACTCTGCTGTGAGGTGAGAATTATTTTCTGTGTACAGTATTTCTCGTACCACATATTTTTTTTATTTAAATTTAACAGTATATATTTGTGTGTAGGCTTCTTGTTTTAAAGTCTGTTGACACTGCATAATTGTCATTCTCCCGATTTTTCATCTCATCTTCTCATAGATCCCAAGAATCTTGTGAAAGATACTCGCTTCGAAAAATGGAATCTTTCAAATCTTAAACAAAAAATTATTAAACATCTCAGTTCAGTGCTTTGGAAAAATTAGCTTTATTGGCATCCAGTAAAGGCGATCATTAAATAAGAATGCGATATTTTTAATTTCAGTGATTTTAAATCCCTAGTATCGTCTTTGTATCCGCCATGCTATGATTTTTTGGAGAGAAATTTTCGTTTTATTTTTAGTCCTTTTCTTTTTTTCTAGTGGATTTTTCAAATAATTCTACCATCTCTACATTTACTTCAAGCAGGGATTCTTGACAAGAGGGAATTCCTCCTGGGGGGGGGGATTTTGTAGCTTTAGAGTGGAATGCAGTCCACCTTTTATTTAACTGTTAAGTATTTAATTTAGTTTATGAGTATAAAAAACTACTTTTATTTAAATTTTGGTAGTTATCCACATTTTCTGCACTTTGTAGTTTAATTTATAACACACGTTAAAAATTAATCTAAATAAATATTTGGAAAGGGGAATGTTGTTTTAGTTATGTTGAAAGGGGCGCGGGGAACAAAAGAGATTGAGAACTACTGATTTAAAATTCTAGAAAAAATTAAATTTTTTGCTGTTTATTGAAATATATTTTTTGCCAAATTATACTGAGAAAATGAACTTCAAGATTTTTTAGTTTTGTACTTCCACAAAATTCATTTGTAACTTCTTAATAAGTACATATTCTTTTTTAATTTTAGTCTCAAATTTGTTTCCAATTGAATGCAGATTTGAAATTTTGCTTTCAGTTAAAAAGTTTTATATTAAGTTAAAGCTTTTTCTTTGTTGTTATTATATGGGTGATTGGAAATATTGTAGAATCTCTTAGGGTTCGGAATTCAAGAAAATTTAGGATACGTTACACTTCTGTTTTTAGTTGGAAACCGAAATGAAGATTTGGGTGTAAAAGAGAACTGCATATGGCCTATTATAAATCGCATTTGTTAAAAAGTATTTTGATTAAAGCTTTAATAAGTTCAAATCTTTGGTTGCAAAACACACAAACATACATTTATTTAAAGCTGAGGTGAAAAGCTGTCTTTTGATGCTTTAATTTAGTTACAGACAGATACTTTGAACTTTTTATAGCAGCCGATTGATTTTTGCCTGGCTTCGAAGCTAGGCTCGCTTGCATGGTTGATTTTTTTCCCCATGAGTAACGTGAATGCGTCTCAGTTTTCTTTAGAAATTCGGCCCCGTAGATATCTCTCTCCTTAGCAAATAGCTCTGGTATATTTTGCCATATTAAAAAACTTAGCCTAACTTTGAAAATTTCAAAATTTGTTGGTCTTAAGAAATTTAAAGGAAGTTTTATCTTCTCATTCCCCAAAAGGAAAAACGTAAATGGATACATTATAGAGATTACAAGCAAGAATTATTAGAAGCATCTAATTTTCACTGTTAGGTTTTTACTGTAACGTCATCATCGAAACCCATTTCTGCTGATTTTTTCAATGGAATTTGCAAAAACAAAATTGATACTTGTTTGGTTAAAGTCGTAGCTATGAAAAGTTTCTCAATGCTGTCTTTTAAACGATTACTTAAAATTTAGTCAAGAATCCTACACGGTTTTCTTATTTTTAACCCTACAGGTAGAAAAATTAAGCAAATAATACTTAAAATTTTGATCGGCCTTTCATATCTAGTTTTGTAATTTGCAGAAAGTTTGTTATGTTGCTACGATTCATCTTCAAAGTATTTTTTCATTGCGTGTTTTAAAAGTCATTAATTCGCAATAAATTGTCAACTGCGGAAACCGTGACTATTATTTTAACAACTGAATACTTATACGTCCGGGGGTGGAATTCCTTTATATTATTAAATAATTTTAATTGAAAGAACAGACGTTAAAAACATACGCGTTATGTATGCAAATAAGAAACTTGTAAAATCAAAATTCCGGCTGCTCAGGTAGCTTGAAGCGAGTCTCCGAATGCAATTAACATCCTTTCGGCTCAGTAACAATAAACAATCATATTTATTTCTTCAGTCTGCCGACCAGAGTGTAGATCACTGAAAATATTTTAAACAACAGAAAGGAAAAATTAACCGATTCAGTATTGATAGAAAAGCGATTTAATTACTTCCTAATGCTTGTTATTAAGAATGTTGTTATTGATTGTTTCTTGCATATTTTATTTTCCTATTTTGTTTGCTACATCAAGTACGTTTATATTCGTTCTTTTTTATTTTTGAACTTTGCGCATGTTTTGATTCAGTAATATACGTATTTCCTTTATAAAACATTCCTGACCTTAAAACGCTAAAATAATGTTTGCATGTTCTTAACCTGAAACGTTAAAATAATGTTTGCATGTTTTTTTTTTTATTTTAGTTGTCGTGTTTTCGGGATTAGATCTTAAAAAAAAAATCTTTAACCACCGAAGTGTTTTGCATATATGTTTTGGAGACAATAGAACATTCTGTTGAAATTGTTTCAAAATTCTACTTAGATAATTTTTTAGTGTTTAATTTTTCTGACAAATAATTGCTTAACATTCAAATAAGAATCATCGCTAATTTTCATCTTTAGGCCTTGGGCTAGAATCAAAAATAGTCTACCAAATGAAGATTTTTTTGAAATTTTTAACATGATTTGCCCAAAAAGTGTTCCTTTTTTTACCACTCATGTAGTTGCTAACACTGATGCATTTTTTATCAAAAGATTTAATATTTCATTTTTAACACTCCCATGATTTTTAGTACTATTGGAAACAGATTGACAAATCAAGTAAAAATTTAATGAATGCCAAATTGAGCGAAATTTTTCATGCTGTGAGAAGTAGCAGTGATTTTCTATCTTTAACTCTTTATTGTATTCTGTAGTAGAAAAGTATAAAATACAATGCACAGAAAGCTTTTTAAATTATGCCATTTTATTATACGTTTTGAAAAGTTAACTTTTTACGATCGAACTATTCTTGATCATAACTAACTAAAAGTAAAATCCTGAGGCTGACACAATGGCAGATTTTAAATCAAAATTGTTAAAAATTAAAGCAAATTAATTTAAATCATTCTTACTTAATTCCTGTACTATTACTTTAGAATATATATTAATGTGTTATATAATCCTTATATAGGCAAGCTTCAATTTTAAATCTTACATGATCAAGAAAATAGTGCTAGCTAAAATATTTTCACTCTGCATTGCACTTATTACCATTTAAAAGACAATTAATTTAAAAATATTTTTAGGCATTTTATTTCTCATTCTCTTTCAAATACTTTTATCTTTATTATTGAGGATAATTTATTTTTATTAATTGATTTCTATAGAATTTATGGCCATCTCAGTCTAACATGAAGCTTTTGTATCTAAAAACCCTGTAATGAAGACTTGAAAAATATTTTTTTGAACAAACCAAATGTAATAAAATATTAGTACTTAACCTAATTTATGGTTTTATATTGTAGCAGTTTGATACATAAAAATTCAATTTAATTTTTTAATGCAACCGCAGTTTCGAATAAGTTATCGCATCTTCTTCAGACGTGTTTAACAACAAATAAGGCATTTTCGCTATAAAACAGCTAGATAAATTGCAATTTTTTAAAATGGGATCTCTTTCACCTCAAAAGAATGAAGAATGCAATACTTTTTATTTTAATAATACTCTAAATTAATGATAAAACAGTTATCAAGAAAATTCTTTTGAAAAGATTCAGATTGTATTAGTGCTTTCAAAGAGTGAATGGCAATTAGTTTCAAATGTAAAAATAAAAATGATGTAGCTACAATTACATTAAAAATATATATGTATGTATATATAGAGAGAGATGTTATATTTTTTACTAAATACTGTCTTTATTACGTGATTAAAAAATCCATCCAATAAATAGAAACTTCTCTGCAAAGCAAACCGTTTTAGCATTATCGTGGATTAATTTCATACTCTTCAAAACAAAAAATTCATATTTAAACGTTATCATAACCCACCTAAAATTAATAATTTTTATTTCATTCTGCAGATGCAGTTTTATTAAAACAAATAGTTTCGTTATGGGACCAAAAAGGTTTGGCTTTTTCCCCAAACATATGTTACAAGGAGTTTCATAAAGAAAGTTGGGACTTTATTTTCCTGTAAATTTAATTTTTGCAATAGAAAAATGTCATTCTTCACCTAATAGGAAAAAGATTGTGTTCTTATGTTATCTGAACGCTGGATGTCAAAGGGCACAATATGACTCTTGTACTCCGTTGTTGAGTTTCCAGATTTGTGACTCAAGTTTTTGGTCTATGAATTGGTCAAAGCTACCGTGCATGGGCTGGCATTATACATTAACGCATTACCTAGAAATCTTCAAAGAATTATTTTAGCAAGGTATTACATAACTGTTATACAGCTAGAAAATATGCACCTCAAATTCTGTACTGATGGTACAAAACTGGTTACTTTGTGTTCTCAATGCTTACTCGTGTGCTTCCAAATTGACTTCTGTTATCTTGTATTACATACACATATAAAATATCCATCACAGCAAACTTTTATCTTTTCCATATCGCATGATCCATATCACAGAGCACTTTCCATATTACAAAACACTTGACATAATTTTGCATTATAGCAAATGAGAAATTCTCCAATAAGTAAAATCTCCTTTAAAAAAAAAATATGTAGGATCATCTGTAAAAATTTCTCTGATTGATTACTGTTGTAATGAATACAATGGCTATAAAAACCTTCAACAAAAAAAATAGTTATAAAAATCTTCAACCTTCTTCAAAGGCTATAAGAAGGACTATGTATATATAAAAGAACCTCCTTTCTATACATAAAAGGGCTCTCTATATATACAGGGTGATCAAAAAGTCAGTATAAATTTGAAAACTTAATAAATCACGGAATAATGTAGATAGAGAGGTAAAAATTGAAACACATACTTAGAATGACATGGGGTTTTATTAGAACCAAAAAAAGTTCAAAAAATGTCCGACAGATGGCGCTGGACAGCAAAACGTCAGTGACTGCGCATGAAAATCGTGTATAAAAGGAGCTGTAATGAGAGATAGAATCAGATGCACCAGCAGTCGCAGCATGTTGACGTTACCTGAAAAGGCGTTTTTAGTGAAGCTGTATTAGTGTATTTAGTGAAGCTTTTAGTGAAGCTGTTGCGGTGTGGGCGTTTCAAAAGACGACGATTGGTTGAGTAACCTGTTGGGGACTGATGAAGCTCATTCCATGCTCCAAGGGTCTGTCAATGCCCACAACTGCAGAATTTGGGCTACCGAAAATCCTAGAACTGTCGTGGAAACTCCATTGCACGACGAGGAAAGTCACGGTATGGGTTGCATTTACCACATCTACTGTTGTCGGGCCTTTTTTCTTCGAGGAAATGCGTGATTCTGGTTTTGTAACTGTTACCGTGACGGGTGAGAGGTACGCCGATATGTTACAGAATCGCATAGTCCCCAGCCTGGCTGATAAACCCCTGCTGGATTTTTATGCAGGATGGCGCTCCACCCCATATTGCTAGACGCGTGAAAGATCTCTTGCGAACGTCGTTTGGTGATGATCGTGTGCTCAGCCGCCACTTTCGTCATGCTTGGCCTCCCAGGTCCCCAGATCTCAGTCCGTGCGATTATTGGCTTTGGGGTTACCTGAAGTCGCAAGTGTATCGTGATCGACCGACATCTCAAGGGATGCTGAAAGACAACATCCGACGCCAATGCCTCACCATAACTCCGGACATGCTTTGCAGTGCTGTTCGCAACATTAATCCTCGACTACAGCTATTGTTGAGGAATGATGTTGAACATATTGAGCATTTCCTGTAAAGAACATCATCTTTGCTTTGTCTTAATTTGTAATGCTAATTATTGCTTTTCTGATTAGATTATTGCTTTTCTAATTATTGCTTTTCTAATAAAACCCCATGTCATTCTAAGTATGTGTGTCAATTTTTACCTCTCTATCTACATTATTCCGTGATTTATTAAGTTTTCAAATTTATACTGACTTTTTGATCACCCGGTATATATAAAATGGCCTCCTTTCTGTATATAAAAGGGTTTTATAGATTTCGAAGAAGGCCCTTTTATATATAGCTCTTTTTGAAAATCTATAAAAACCTTCAACCTCCTTCAAGCCTTCAATTTTTGTTGAAGCCAGGCCATGTTCTAAGTGGTTTTGTAAAATATTATTTTTAATTTTCTAGGTCTTCAACAGTGAAATCAATGTCTTCCACCAAATCTTCCGCTTCTTCTCGGTTGTTCAAAAGACTGAGGCTCCTGCATCAAAGTTGGAAAGGTAGTGCACATCGAAGTTCTAACAACAATGCTAGCAGTAGCGATGACAGTGGAATTCGGAAAGACACAATGTCCCGACACCACTCCTCTACCTCGGACTTCCATTTGTATGAAAGAGTGAGGGATGCTAGAGGTGCTCAAAGAAGAGCCAGCTGGGGCAGGTCCTCGATCAGTACCGAGATCCTGGACGATGATGGATACGTTACATCGGATTTTGGTGGAGAAGATTCTTCAACTTACGATTCTGTGTGCTGACCGATTCTGTGTGCTGACCGTAAATTATCAACTTATGTCTTGGTAGACGCTGCAGAGAACATATCCAAGGCTTTATATAATGTATTGCTCAAACGAGAATGAACATTTTGATAGGGGTGAGGGTATGTAAATGAATAAAGAAACAGAACTCTTTATAAGGATACACAACAGCTATAAGTGTTCTGCATTTACCTTTACTGTTAATTGTTCAACATCTAAGCAACTCATTGATATCAACGGATAGCTCTAAAATTGTGAAAAATTATTAGATTAATTATTGAGAAAGCTATGATTGTTCGTGGTGTAATTTCTGCTTGTATTTAATTTTCCATTATTCAAATTTTGGTTCTCTTTATGCACTAAGTATTTACCTGTGATTATAGACCAAAAATTAGCGCGTCATATACCAATTTTAATGTGTATGAAATGAACTGATTCATGGAATTCATATCATTGTCATCCATAAACATTTTTCATATTTTCTAAATAATCACGAATTAATAATAGCTTACATTTGCCCATCTGCCTAACACTTTTATATCTGTAATATTTTTCATCTCCACTTCCAGTTCTCGTTTTGTGAAATAAATTTACGGCTAAAAGCCTTATACGATTTGAAATGGGCAACAAAAATTTCTTAAATAAATATCCTCAGAACTTAGCTTCTGTTGTAGGATAGTAAAATGTGAATAAATTTGTGAAGTTAATAATAAAAGTTAAATAATGTTCCAGCACATACAAAATCTGATAATACTTCAAAGATTTTGTTCATTTCAAAAACTGTGTGTTAAGGGTGATGATTCTATGATAAGTATTCGATTACAGCAAAAGTTGCATATTTATATTCAGTGGTCAGAAATCATGCTCATTACATTGAAATCTTTCATACGCATTCATTTCGTCGTGTTTCATCAATAAGCAGAAATTCAAATTATTATTCCTTTTCCATTAGCCATATAAGGTAATTAATCATGAGTATAGTAGTTTTCCTGTTTCAGCTTTTTGTATTTTAATTTTATAACTGCAGAAATATAGGTTCTGAAACTTTCCATCAAGCCACCATTTCATTTCTAAAAACTGTCATTTTCATCTAATATTATTTCTTTTGAAATATTTTGTGTAGTTAAAAGCTTTAAAAGGAAAAACAATTTTTATTTCACTTAACAGTTCATAATTTCTTACTAGATTTTCTTCTAATTTTCCAATATGTGGTTATGAGTATACTTTGGTGCATACGAGAAGTGCAAGCTATATTATATTTTCCTTTCAAGAGACTGTTTATGTTTTGTAAAAAAGATGGAACTTTTCATAGAAGAAATTCTAGAAATTCATTTAAAAACTTGAAGGTTCTTTAAGACTATATATGAAATTGTGAAGAATGAGGGAAAAAGATATGTCGGTTTTGGGGCCTTCATAAATTATTGTGATATTCATTGCTTGAACATGTAAAAATGTTGCAAATGTGGGGTTATTTTATGAAATGTTTTACTAGGAAAAAATTTGTAATGTTTTTTCCAGCCGAATTTTATCAGCAATTTTAATATTTTAATATATTTCAATATGCTGTTACCTTATATTCTTCATAGGTTGTTTTGACTTTTTTTAAAAAAAGCAACTTGAACAGGAATTGTCACAGAACACTTGAAAATATCTGTAAAAAAACTGCAATAAAATGGTAGCAAAGTGCCTTTGTTTTGTGTTTTTATTTTCACGCTTGAATTTGTCTCGCTTCATGCATAAATAAGTAGACTGTGTTGAACACTCTGCTGGTTGCACCTTATCTGACAGACCACGTGACACTTTTTTTTTATTTTAGAGATTTTTGAAGCAAATATTTGATCAAAATTGCGCAAACTAGTTTATTTCTTTCTCTTGTTATAACGTAAGCGAAAGAGATTTTTAATTATTGTGGATAGGAAGCCAAAAGTACCAACCTGCAGATTTTGCCTTTCACGTATCGTCTAGAAATCGAGAAAGATAGATGCACACGGTATTAATGGTATTCATTTTATCATATCCAAGATTTTCATCTTGGCCCTTTAGCGAAGCAAGGCATTTGTATGCATTCCGATGGCAAACGTCTATCTATAGCATAGCAACAATCCAGTGTTATCCACTGAGCGTAATGGTAAATATATTGCAATTTCATTTAGCTAAAGAGAAAGCTACGCAAGTTAAAATGAACGTAAAGAGTACACTATTTTACTTAAGAAGTACCCACGTTTACAAATGGCGTAGAAACCATTAAATATATCATGGACCTCCGAGGGTTATTGTTAGTTTTTTAATGAAAAACTCATTACGAAAATTACAGAAAAATCATTATTTGAGGGTGACAATGGATGAACTTGTTGTCAATTTGGATACAGTTTATCAAATGTTTGCGAAACACTTTTCCAAGAGGAAAGTCTTTTCTTGATCTGTACCATATTGTTTGGCTGAAGATCAGAAACATAGTCGTCTTTGTTTTTCCGTTATGATGCCAAGAGTAAACACTATAGCTCTGAACGGAAATTAGAATCATCACAAAAAAAAAACAGTGCTGATGCATCTTTATAACAGCACATTAACACTGTTTTGAACACACATTAATATTGCTTTCGGAGAATAACTTCTCAGCATAATAATTTAAATATTTTGGGTCTGCATAAAAGAGGATTTTCAAATCCAAGTTGCACTCAGCTTGCGGCAAAACCATTCAATCTACTTTCCGCGTTTGTTCTCCTGCAAAGTTACCTGTTTCTAAAAGTGAAGATTCCTGTGAAAAGAAACTTCTTTAACGGCACTGAAGGCTGTAGAGTCTTTTAGTATTATCTTGCAAAGTCTTTCCCCAAATTGTTGCAGGCCGATACAGCATGTGCTGTATAGAAGTAAAATTAATGCACTTTCAATAAAAAATAAGCAATTCTGCTGCCTTTTTTATTCTTTGTTTTAAAAACTGTGTAATTATTTCATTGCATAACATGAAAAACCTATACGAAATGGACGAGACACCAGAATTTCTCCAATAGTTCTACAGGTAGAGTTCCATAGTCTATCACTTCCCTTACCCTATCAGCAAGCTGTCAAAAGAACTCGCGGCTTTTAAGTGTCCGAATGGCGCACACTTATAAACATCCATGCCTTCCTCAACGATGCGTCAGCCAGCCTCGCTACATACTACACCGATCAGGACAGCAGATAGACTGGGTAGCATTATTTTCCAGATTCGTTGTTTTAAGGCGATACCTTTTTACCTTATGTATATAAGAATTAAAATATTATCAGCCTCTTGGACTTTGAGCTAGCTAGCGACTACCCAAACCCGCTCAGTCATTCATTACTTGTATTTCGCATAACAGGCACATACTGATAATTGGTGTCCACTCACTCACTTTGCAGTACATTAAAGACTCTTTAAGACGACCACTCACAGTTCCAATTGATTTTGTTCTTCTGAGAAGATCATCTTTTTATGAAGAGGTGATGCTCACATGTTTCGAAAGAACAAGTATAAAAATTTGCGTGTCGCTACACGCAAATTTTTAACTTTGAGCTACCAATCATCTTTCACGGGTTTGGCGTAAGAGAAGTTATATAAACCATATTTTTAAAGTTGTTCCTTTAATTTTTCTGTTAAATACTACTATTCCTTTTAAACGTCGAGCAGAAGAATTGATCATTTTAACACGTGATGAATTTGAATAATTAGATTTGTTTCTTACTATCAGAACAACTTCTCAATGAATATCATGATGTAGTTTCACTGAATTGGAAAAAAAATGAACTAGATAGAATTTTGGCAATTATGATGAAAATTTCTCATAAATTATAAGTTAAACTCCGATTTAACAGTTATAGAGAGACTATTGAAAATTATCATGAAATCAAATTATTAAATTTTAAACCTTTTTAATATTATAAAATGCTAACCTTTTGTTTATACTTCAATTCCAACTGTTCCAAATTAGCCAACTGTATTATATTTTTAAGTACATGTACATCGAATCAAAAATACTTTTTGAACTGTCCAATAAAAACAGTCGTTAAATCGTCGATGAACTGTAATTCGGATGTGATACTGAAACAATAATTTAAATGCATTAAACCTGATATGCATAAAAAATGAGTTTGAAGAACGTGTTAAATTGGTTTGCGCGCTTCGATTATACACCGTGTGAAATTCTGTAGATATGCTGTTTTTAAATATTTTGTAATTTTGCTGTTAAATTGAATTTTATATGGCTTAAGCGCCAAGAACGTGATATTTAACAAATAAAATAAATACAAAAAAAAAAAACGTTAATAATAAGTATGCAAAGTTTTTAAAGCCATCTTAGTGAGAAAACTGAACATTGATATGACAAACTAAGGCTGAAAGAAGCAGAAAAATGTTATGCCGACACTTAACTCTGCATTGGGAATTCTAAACGTATACTGCTATGCTGCTTTTAAAAGTTATGTAATTTTTCTGCTGAATTGTAGTATATGGAAGTGCGAAGAAAATGATGCTTAATAATAAAGCTAAAAAGACAAAGAAAAATAGGTTAGTAGAGGATTGAGTGTAATAGCAGATATGCGAGCTCAGCGAGAGCGTAAGAAAACTTAACAAACCCTTTTGGGCTACCGTTAAAATCTGAAATTTCAGGTTTTAATGTTTTTATATATAGCGCATTTTAAATTTACATAAAAATATCAACATTAGGTTTATTTATTTTTGAAAAAGTTCATATTCACATAATTTTACAAATGAGTATTCTACGAAACAACAGGCAGACTTTAGTATTAGCACGTGGCCAACTCTTAACACTACTTGCATAAATTACAAATATTTTTAGCTTTAAGAAATTTTGTACGATTATTAAATTATGATTTTGAAATAGTAAAACTGCATGGGAATGTTATAGCTTCTGAAAACTTATAATCACTTACGTGAAAATCATTTTTGCATACAAAATGTAACAAAAATCATCAATTAAATAATCTCACAAACCAGTAAATCACAAAAGAATAGCACTGTAGAAAAATCAACCCCGAATTATTCTAATTTATTTATTAACCGACACCTTAAGACACGTTGAAAACGAAATCAAATATTCCAAAATTTGAAACTAAATATGTGGGTTACTTTTTGTGGTTAGGGAGTCAAACTTTTTTCCAATAATGAATGTAAACTGTTCCTAAATTTAAGTATGTTCAAGGAAACATAGAAAATGTTAGATATCACAATTTGTATGAAACTGGTTATTTAAAACTTAAGAATGCAAACATGAATATTTGGGTCTTTTAAAACATTTTCGTAATTAGAAGTATAGGCCCACAACCAACGGTTTAGAAAACAAAGGACTTTGAGAAACGCAGGAGTCTAGAGACTATAGCCATGGGCCATGGTTCGTACTGTGTTCAAGCCAATCAGTGGTCGAGTACTGAACACAAGTAGTTCGATCTGGGTTCAGCCGCTGATAAAATAGAAGATGATGAAGAAGAAAAAGCAATGTTTTCAGTTAACATTAATAGTAAAGAATTTAACGCATGAGTCTCATGATTGATGAATTTAATGATTGATGAAAAAATTCTGAAGTTGTCAGATTCATGACAAATGAAGACATCTGTCAGTCGCTTCCTGAACCAAATCCAAACATATCAGGTGCTTAATTTTCGAAACATAATGAGAATGAAATCTGTGAATTCTGTGCAAGTGCTCAGATAAGGGATGTCCTCCGAATATTTAATATTGCGGATGCAACATTAGTCAAATAATTTCCACAAATATTATGAATAGTTCGTAAATAAACTTTTGTGTAAAACTTGCATATATTCCCCTGACTTTTGCGTAATTAAAAATGCTGTGAAAGGACTTCGTATTTACGTATTTCTATTATCTTATATATATAAGGAAGAATGTATGTTGGTTTGTCCTCTAATAACTCAGTAACTGCTATAGCTATCGTCACCAAACTTTCTACAATTCTTTTCTGGGTTCTGGAAAAGGTTGACGTCCACTTTTTTCCAAAAAACAGTAGCTAAAATCAGAGATATTACTTAAAAACTCAGAAAAACGATAATTTTCGCCCTCATTTTTCCGAGTGGCAATAGTCTAGCAAGCTGGGGATGAAAATCTGCTTCATTTCGAAAGTTGTTGCCACTGTTCGCTTTCAAATCGTAGAGTTTGTTAATAAGACATTTCTAAGTTTTACAATGAAGCAAAAATAGTATTGCCAAACATTAAATACTACATTATCCCCGATTCCAAAAATTTGTGGGAAACCATTTCAACTGCGTACGACTTTAATCAGCCGAGATATTAATAAAAATCTCCGAAAACACTAATTTTGCACTCATTTTTCCGAAGTGGAAACAGTCTCGGGTGTTAGAGGTTAAAATGCTTTATTTCAAAAAGTGTTGCTACTAATCGCTTTCAAATCGTAGAGTTTATTACTAAAAAATTTGTAAGTTTTCAAAATCTATACATTTGAAGAAGAATGTATGTTTGTTCGCGTTATTGATTTCTGAATTATGATAAATTTTTTGCCACATTTAATCCACTAAAATTGAATATAGGTGAAATATTGAATGGAACTTAAGCTTTTACGACCGTTTGATTAGAAAGGCCAGAGTCATTAAAAACTGCGTACCATTGTTGCTGATATAATGAGACAGAATTAGCTTACTTTTCTATCGAAATTTTTTATATGGGTGCCATATCGCATCAGACTGAAAAATGTATGACTATGAATCGTATTTTTTACATCATTATTAGAGGAGGATTACAGCGGTATCGTTCTCTCTGTTGTTAGGTGCATTATTATTAATCTAACTTAGCTGGCATCAGGTACTTCCGCTAGTATTGGTTAAATTACATTGATATTTCAAAGGATATTTTTTAATGTTATAAAAATGGCCGTGGACAAACATAATCACATTAAACTCTGTCAACTGTAATAGAGATGTGTATAACGTCTCGCATAGTTTTTTTCGTTGTTTGAGACTATTAGCATCGTAAAGGATGGCGGGTTAATGAAACAGCGTACAAAACACTCGTAAGAGAAATTTTAGTGATTCTTTCTCTTGTCTTACATAATTTCTCTCTCTGTTATTCTTGTTCTTTGTTCTTCTGTATCATAAACATGAAAATTCTAGTAAATTTGGCCATTGTCCTTGAGCAGCTCCTCGAAGTTTTTCGTGAGTCATTATAGTTGGGCATGTAAGGAAAGGTATGTGCATTGTTTTGCCTTCCCCAAGCGCACTTTTTCCCACAGGTATGAAAACGAATTCATGTTTCATTGTGAATTTTTACGAGTAATATGCAGATCTCTTTAAATCGGTAAATAGAAATGTAAAGATGATGCTATCTTCAACTGCACTGTAAAGACTTAACGAAAGGTAGGCAGGAAGCAGGCAATGTCACAATCATTTTAAGACGTTATTAACGTCGTTACATAAAAATACTTAATTTTACTGAACTTTTAACTGAAAACAAAAAATTTAACTCTTTACTTTAAAATTTAACTGAAAACAAAATCATGATGATTTTATTTTAGACTTGGTTTGGCTTATAGCTCTCGAGGGCTATCAGCCTAAGGGAAGAGAGGCCTTCGTGAAGGATTTTCTAAGCTAAACTGGCTCGTATACACATGAGCAAAAACCCTGAAAACGTCCATGTAGCCAGACCCTTTCGCCGGGATTCGAGTCCCGAACCGAACTACCAGTATTCAGCGACTTTACCACTCGGCTACTGATGGGCCTTTATTTAACTTGATTTCTCTGTTTTGATTGGTTTAGGGCATCTTGAGACTAATTGCTGACACTTATCAGCTAATTCGATTTCCTTGAAATTTTTAACGTATACATATTTTTAAAGAAAATACAATATTTTTCAATTTTTTCAACATTAAATGTAGTTTTTTTTTAATTTTGAATTAAAATTTTTTCATTCCTCCTTGTTTGAAATTCAATCTAATAATGCAGAATTTTATTCTTTACACCATCATATATTTCCCAAAATAGTCTTTTAAATGAAGAATGTCTGGGAATTTCTAAAATAGTTTCGAACTTCCCCGTTGTTATCAAAAATTGTTCGTTTTTATTATAAGCATTTATTTAGTTTATTCGTGGAATTTTTTGCTAAGATTAAAATTTTGTCACCGATTTTTAACTTACTTTCTAATAAGCTATGAAATTCAAATTTTGAGCACACATTGTTTGTGAATGAAATACGATGAAACGATTTTTTTTCAAAATTCGATTTATACTTTTTTTAACGTTTAAATGATTTTACGCACTTATCTTCACTCAACGAACAAACCGAAAATATCAAAAGAACTGTCTGCATCATCGGATAGAGCGGGAAAATATTTTAACGCAACTTCTGATTCTTTGTAAAATCGCTGGATTCCTTTTCTCCACTCTGCTGGCGGAATCGTTGGAAATAAAAGGTTGAATAATCATTTTTGAATAACGCTTTTCTATTTAATAAAAGTACAAAAAGCACATTTTTTTAGAGTTTTTTTAACACCACTGGATGTTTTGCCAGAAATATGTCTCACACCTTTCGTATTTAAATCCGCTACAAGTTTTTTCATTTCATCGAGATGCTGTCACATGGACATTTACGGTTACCATGTGTTCCTAGTAAGGATTTGATTCACTGCTTCTTTAGACTTGTAAATACACGAGGCATTTCCCACATTTGCTTTGCTGGCATACATTTCAGTATATAAGGTTTGCCGCAATAAAACCGCTGACAGCAATTTTAATTGCTACGCTTATTTGCAACGTACTAAACAGTTCACTTAAGTGCAGTGTAACTAGACACTCTATAAAATCAACACTACAACAACTGCATCCTAATTAAAACACGTAGCTCACTGAATCCACCATTCAATATTGATTAATATCACAGACCTGGAGAGGAACTATACATACTTTACATATATCTTTGAACCATGAAATCATAATATAATAATAACATAGAAAAACTAAGTGTGCGATTATATCCGTAAAAGCAGAAAAACGTTGCAATATCAAAGAACTTTCTATAACTGATTGCCGAGTATGCATACGTATGAGCTATTTGTAGTTGTGACTTATCTCACTTGTCTGACAGTAACATCAGAACAAGCCTATAAAATTCTTAGTGGCAAGGAGTGCAAGACAGCGCCTGTCATTGGCAAGGGCCCTAAGCACCACACAGGTAAAAGTATGACTTTGCTCAGTTCTGCTCCCAATTTTGATGGGGAGCACCCCGGAAAGACGGATCTGAGGGCCACCCACCCCTCTTATCCTAGCACCAACCTCTCGAAAGGCTCGCCGCATATTTAGAGTACCCCTATGCCACGCAGACACTATCATCAATGCCTTTTCCGAGATTCGAGCCCGAGCAAATATGGTTTGGGGCCACTATGACAAAGAAGTACCCCAAAAAAATTCAGAAGTAATGCTTGCACTTTCTGAAAAGATTCTTTCTTTTAAATAGATGAAATTATAAATCATTTCACTGTAAAACTACCTTCTCCATATTAAAAATATAATTTTAATTATTTTACTTTTGAGAAGATGTTATTAGTATGAGCAAAACAGATCCCGAATCATCTTCTGAAAAGATTCCTTTTTTTATATAGGAAAGATAATGAATCATTTCACTATTAACCACTGTTTTTCAAGTAAAAAAAAATTGATAGAGCTATTAGTGAACCACAAAATAAAATACCATTTTGAAACTAAGCTAGATACATGGAGACTAATGGCCTCAAAATGATATCTTGAGGTGTTTCTCTATAAATGGCTAATCACTTTTTAAATTGTCGCCACCAAATATTATTATCCTGTATTATATTTAAAGAAATTAAATAACGTAGCATCTGTATGAATGCATATATTTTTCTGGCACTGTGAAAGAGGCGACGATACTTAGAGCTACCAAAGTTTGAATAAAGTAATTCTTCACCGAACATGGGCACCTGGAAACCCGAATTTTGAATTTCGAATTTGTTTCATTATCTATTTCATATTTTGTAAAAATTTAACGACTTTTTGATTAGGAAACTTAACGCTTTCAAAGCGAGCAATAGCGACGCTGTACGGTAAAAGATATTTCTATTTCCAGCACGCGAGACTGTCTATCGGAAATTTTAAAGATATGTATGCTGTTTTTAAATATTTTGTGATATTGCTGTCGAATTGAACTTTATGTGTTTAAAGTGCGAAGAATATGATATTTAATAAATAAAGGTAACACACAAAATGTTAAAAAAGTTCCTTTGGGCCTAATATAAAATCTGAAAGCTTTCGGATTTTGTATTAAATATTTGTTTATTATTCGAAAGGCATTGTAATTAATTTCTAACAATAAAATGTAACTATCGGTATTTTTAAAAGTTTCATGCCCTGAGATTTATAAAATATAACTGATTAAAAAAAAGTGTTTAGTAAGATTGTTACCGTTTTATTGCTGCGTCAAACTGCTTCAATTCTGGAAGCACAGAGAGTTTTAAATTAGATAAGAAATGAAACAAATAAGATTAAATTACATAGTAAAAATTTAATTAAAATCTAAATTAATGGATCCGCAGCTTGAAGCTATTTCAGATAAACATCGTCTATGAAAGTGTAGTTAATATAAATCGCGAAAACGGAGAATGCGAATAAAAATTAATGGAAAATTCTTTTTCTAGATTTTTTTATTAGCTATCTGGAACTCTTAAAATAAATTAAGAAAAATCTCCAAACAGTGTATCGTATGGAGTTAAATCTTGCAAACATTCCTACCTTATTTTTCATACAAGTTTACAGCACGCGTAAGCTTATTTTTCATATGAGCTTGCAAGCTGATCTTTAAACAGGAATACAAAAGGTGATTTTGATGGTTAGTGATATACCTTGAGAAATGTTGCAACTATAAAATTTCTATAGGAATTCTATATTCTATATTCTGGAGGAATTCTATATTTTTGTAAGAGATTCAAAGCTTGAACTCAAAGATATTTAAATTAATTATACTTTTGATACTATTTGCTAAAAATTGCTTATAAGGGACTAGTTGGAGACATTTTTCACCAAAAAATGTAGCCAAATTATTGATATTTATCGTATTTCGGCAAACATTATCAACAAAGAAAATATTAAAAGTAGAATTTAAGATACAAGTTTGAATTCTTAAGGAAAGATTGTACGATAAACATTATAGATACTATATTATAGGATACATTGTTATTTTTTTCTCCATATATGTAAGTATCTGTTTTCGCTCAAAAAACATCAGAGAATTGCACAAATTTTGCTATTGCATGCCGGAGGTAAGGTTACCAGTTTAAAGCCATTAAGAATGAAATCGCCAGATTTGGCGCTCCATTATCACTTTAATCTTGTTTCAAACCAAAATAGCGTAACAATAAAGTAAAGAAAATTACTCAAAGGAGTATTACACTTTCTTGAAGATAATCAAATGCCTAAACAAAAACCGGTACTTACATATTATCTCAAACGCCTTGGCGCAATTTGGCAAATTTTGGGGAAGAAAAAGAACCATTACTTTTATTGTAAAAAAGTGTATTTACATATACAGTATATTTCACTTTTCATCTATATATTTATTCCAAATAAACAATCAGTAAACCTAATTCCAAACGGATATTTGTTTTTGTTGTGGTGGAAATTTCATATAGCTATCGCTTCGATACTTCGAAGCATTGTTCTATTAGTGATTTCATGGCACCATACTGCATTCCTACAAAAGTTTCGTCTTTATTTCTTCTATTGTGGGAAAAATCTCAGAACCACACATTTTTAATCCGAGTTTCAGACAAAAAATAATCACAATTTTTCTAGCAAAGCCGTTGGAACTTGGAATACCAAAAAAAAAAAAAAAAATAAAACGCTTACGAAAATGGCATTGTTGGAAATTGAATATTGGTCATGCTAATTGTTATGTCCGTGGTTACCAGAATTTGGCGTATTCAGAGACTTTGACGATTTCTACTGAGGTGATTACGATAGGAAATACCAAAGTCCCTTAAGAAAAGGAGTGGCAAACAGGTAGTAAAAATAGTCTATTAAGTTAATCCATCGCTGTCTAGATGTTTAGGAAAATAGATAGCACATGAGATTAACTGCATTGTCGAAGAAATTGGAATTGATATTCACTCATAGAAAACAGTGCACTACCCTAGATAAGTGTACCTTTACGAAAACGTTTCTAGAGGTTGATAGAGCTCTATAGAAATCTCTATAAACTTTATAATTAATACTCTATAAAAACGTTTCTCTGTGAACTTCTATAAAAGTTTTGTAAAGCTTTTCTAGAACATAATGCTGCAAAAATGCTTTTTCGCTAAATCTCACAGAAATTTAATAAAGCCTTTTTAGGAATGATTATCTGCAGAAATCTCTAGTTTTCTAACTGTAATCGAAACAAAGTTTGTTTTCTGATCAAAAAGCTGCATCTATACCTATACTGCGATTTCTGTACTTCAAAGCAAATTCTATATTGAGTATAGAAGAGCAAAAATAAACACTTCTTATTCATAAATTTCAAGTTATTTTCGAATGGAAGTTCTTGTCTTTCCCCCCTCCTATCTGAACGTTTATAATCTTCTAAATTTATTAATTTTTTTGTATAGTTTCACATATATAATATAAAAATTAATCTTGTAAGAACTTAAAATCAGTTTAAATCCTAAAATCAGTTAAAAATTTAATTTATGTTGTTAATTGTAAAATTTTAATTCCTGAAACTAATACTTTTAATTATTGTATGTAGCCCTTATAAAAGAAATAGTTTCTTAATTTTAATTAAACTGAAAAATTATTTAAAATATATTTGTTTTATATAATATTTGTAAATCAAATTTGGATTAAAATTTTTATCAGGAAAGGAAATTATATCTGTTCCAAAAGTTATTATCTCTCTTTTCATGTCATCATTTGGAAATTTAGATTAAAAAATTGTATTCAAAAACGAAAATTTAGTTCATTCATTTTAACATTTAAAAAAATTGTTAACTTTATAATGCTTTTAAATGCTCAAAAGCTTCTATAGGAAGTTCTGTTTATAATTCTTTAGAATTATGGTGCAATATTCTCTAAACTGGATCTGATATTTTCAGTAGAATTCTATTAAGTTGATCCTGTAACATTACATAAATTTCTATGTGGGGGACCTTTAAAAACTATACAGATTTTAATGGAATCTCTACACAAATCTGTGTAGAATGTGTACACATATCTCTGTGGAATCTCTTTATATAACTTTATAGAAAACTATATCTAAAATTTTATAGATTTCCATAGAAGATCTAGAACCTAGTTTATAGATAATTGGGTCACAATTCTAAAGGATTACAAAAACATTTAACTTGGATTTTTTTTACAGAATTCTACACGACATTTCCGTAAAAGCACTCAAATATGGATCTAATCATACAAAGACAGAATTATTTTTGGGGGGGTGGATATCCAGGATAGACTGGAATTCTAGCAAAGGAAGAAGCTCTCCAGGAGATAGTTGATGAGAGAAGGAGACATCATCATTGTACTAAGAGAGTAGGTGGTATTGTCTCGCATTTCCACATATTTAGCGTTAGGAGATACATCAAATAACCCTGTAAGATATTGCTGCTGCTGTGGCTAAGGAGTGAGGACATAATTATATAAGATACATAATTATTACATTATTTCAGATACTTCAATTACTTTACGGCAGAAGGTACATTTAGAATAGTACCCATTACAAATACACTTTGCAGAGACAACACTTTACTGACTATACAATCATTTACAAACGTATATTGCGAGATATCCAAATACAGTATTTGCACAGACAAAAGTTAAACTTCTGGAAAAAACCTGAGTAAATATTAAATTCTTACTCTAGGCACTGTTATTATCAACAAAATAAATAAACAAACAAATAATATTTTTGAAAAATTATATAATGAGGCATAGGTCGGCTTCGAGTTTTGCAAACTCATCAAAATCTGTGCGATCCTTGCCACCAGATGACCTTACCATAAACTTTCAGAGAGCTTGTATATTGTTACAGGGCATTTTAAGGTGTGGGGTTCTCTGGTAAGTGGACAGATAGTAAGATAATGTTCTGGAGAACCAATTTTCTCCACAGACACAGAGATCAGTCTTGCTGACGTCGTGTCTGTTCAAGTATTCAGGAAAAGACCGTGCCTTATAATAAAGCTTATTAATTGCGGGGAAGTGATGTTGCATTGAGCCAGAAAGGGATGTTGCATTGAGTCTGACTCAGTAGCAGTCGTAATGCTGAGAATATTTCGATGGAAGATTTCAAGTACCGTGTACTTATTATGTTTACTTTACCGCATTATAATGCGGACTATGGATTTCTCAATGACGATCCAAATTCTCCAAAGTCTCTGTAGGCTTAATCTCCATCTTGCATTTTCACTAAAGTGGATTGTTGTTGAGTCTACAAGGGATGATCCCCGAGTGACAGGTATAGCAAGTGACCATGCAGTTATTATCGTCCCTGAAATTTGTAATGTCATGCATGTAAATTAAATAAAGCACAGGTCTAATATTAGAGCTTGTCAGACTCCAGCCAGAAGAGAGTCACCTATTCTCATACTGAATGCAATTTCAGTGAGGAAGCTGTGTAGAATCTTAAGATGCTAAACAAAAGATTTAAATTCTTCAGCTTGATATGAAATCCTGAAGCAAGAAGTCGTCGGATTCCTCTGGCTTTTTTCGTCACTCCAATGTTTTCGTTGAGTATGTTGCTATGCCCCCAGTCATGGATCAGCACTTGGTGGTAAAAGATTTAGCAGCTTTTAATTGAATAAATCAACTAAAGTTTTGCTCTGAAGGTACAATATGCGTTTGCAAAAGGTATTTCATTCGCATCTTTAAACATTATTCAATTTTCTTTTCGAATTAACAGGAAACTTACTCGAATAACTGTTTTTTGCTTGCGTCTTAAGCCATAATATTACAAATTCTCCATCATGTATGATTCCATTTGATGACGAAACAAAGATCTATGTTACCTTAATGTATTGGCGATATGGATATTATCTCAGGATCCTGAGAATGTGCAGGCCAATATTTTTTAATTCATTCTTAGGCTCGAAAGAATTCATGAACGTAACGCTTCTAGAACACTACACAAGCCTGGAGACGGATGCTTTTGTTAAGACGGCTTAGCAGGAGATTTTTTACTCAATTATCTATTAACCTGCTTAATTCTTTGTGTGATTACTGCTAATTAGTTGGCAAATTTCTAAATACTGTAGGTTTATTTCGAAGCAGAAAAAGTTAAAAAGGAATATTGCGCTCAATGGGATTCGAAATCCCGATTGCCAAACGGGACCTGCTTTTCAATTACAGTACAAAGCATACGGTAAGGTAAACGAAAATTTTGTATAGTTTCGTCCACTTAAAGAGCAGCTGGAAGGAGGGCGTTCTGTCGTCAAATCCAGGTGGTGACAAATTATCGTCTGCCGCATTTTACTCGGAGTGCCACTTTTGGAGCAGGAAAGAGGAAAAATCAGAGATTCGAAATCCGAACCATCCGCTTAACAGCTGGATGCACTTTCCACTTACACCACGATGGCACATGATTTAAAAAAAATCTGACGTATACATGACTTCCTTATACGGAATATTAAATTATACGCAATTTTTTCTGCATTTCATCTAAAATTATTGCATTGAACTAAATCTACTTCGTCGATAGCGCATAAACCACAATAGAATAAATTGCTGTGTAGAGAATTAAGTAATTAATGAGTTAACAAAATTTAATCTTTTCATATTCCAAATTTATGCTACACAACGTGTGTTTTACTTAATATCTGGGATAATTTGTTTTGCCTTAACTGAGGTTTTCTTACTTAAGTTTTTACGTTTTTAGCTTTCGTTAATCGCGAAACTTGTAAACGGCAGACAATGGAACTTTGTGCGTTTTTCGCGTAATATTTGAAGTTAAAAATACTTAATTTGTGTTCAATATTTATGATTTATACATTGTGTCAGATTGCTAAAATTTCCCCTCTCTTCCTAGCAGCAGAAAAAGAATATATAAAATCAACTGTATTGCACTTAAGAAAGAATTGCACCCACAATGGAACAGAATTCAAAGCAGAATTCTACTCCACTTCCTCACACCCGTATGAGCGACATCCTGCAGTGAAGGACAATATAACTCTCTGCATCAACAAAGAGCCATTCATGAACAAATTCCCTCAAATTTACACAGATGGTTCTGGCCTGGACTGCGGAAAAGGATGTGCGCTAAAAGTATATTTAGATAATCATTTGACAGAGGAGCAGAAATTTCAACTAAACATAGAAAACAGTGTCTTCCAAACAGAAGTAATCGCAATATTAGAAGCCATCAAATACAGTATACGCCATTCCTTTAAAACTTGCCATCTTTTTACAGATAGCTTATCCGTCATGCACGCATTAGCATCCCCAACGAATAGATAATCCAGGAAATCCTCAATACTGCCTCTAACACAACCAACCAGCATTTCATAATATCATGGACTAAAGCTCATGTCGGCAACAAGAGCAATGAGGAAGTGGATGCCCTAGCATAAGAAGCAGCTAGGGGCTTCAATGCAACACTATCCATTCCATGGCCAGACTCCCACCTCAAGATGCAACTCAAAATTACTTTTGAAAAAGCATGGCGGAACTGGTGGGACTCCGCTGAACAGGGCAGGCACACATACGACCTGTATCCAAAAATATGCTCCACTCCAAACGTTATAAGTAGACAAATAACATGGCTGATCTCAGACCACGGCCCTTTCCCCACGTACAAGAGGAATCTCTCACTTTCATATCTTTGTGTATGTGGGCAGAGGGGAGATCCAGAACATTACCTATTCACATGCGCCATAACAGCAAATCTGCACCTAACAAGACCTAGATTATACCAAGATGTGAACCCGTATCTCAGATGCGTACTCAATAACAACCATATGAGGAAGCGCATATCCCAAATAATGGATACTCTGGCATCAAAGGGTCTAGAACTGTGCAACACAGAGTGATCCTCCAATTCATTCAGTAAAGAATAACCTCCAATGATTATTGTTCGAATCCTTAGCTAACACAGCAACTAATGAAAACATTTCAAAACAGTTCAAATCGGCATATAAATGATAAGAAGGACTTAAACACACCAGCTAGTCAACGAACTTATATGAGTAATTCAATTATTCCAAAAATTCAATGATCAACAACCAAATTAAACACATAGATTGAATCTACAAACAATTAATGACTAGGTATAATGAACATGCAATAGCAGCCAAAGTAGGCGTTAGCATCAGACAGTGACGCCGCTAGCAGTGGCAGAGCTTGCGATGTCGCTTGCTCCAGACAACAGAAGCACCTCTACACCAAAACGGCACCGTGGGTCCCAGGAAGACGTTGCTAATCTGGATAGCTAGCGTAAGGGGCCTATACCTATTTACCCAGGGTAAATAATAGGTGGCCCCCTACACTTATACCTAACCTAACCTAATGGAAGCAGAAAAATTTTATCTTCAGTTTGAGGTTACTTTCATGTCAATAGCTAAATTGGTTTTTGAGTTATGGCAATTTATTTAACTAAATTTCGTACTTTCTTGGTTTTTCGAATGAAGGGGGAAGAGTTCTTTTTGGGCACGATTTTCAGCTGTCTTTTTCGCCTGATAAGGTTCATTTCCGGCGGGGAGTAGGTTAGCCATCTCAGCTGTCCTCCCCAAGTGTTATTTAGCTGGCTTTCTGATGTAAATGAAGAAAAGTGATTAAATTGACAATTAGAAAAGTGAGAAACTTTTAAGGGGTGTAAGAATATGAGTGGGTGAGCAGGATTTTTTCATCGCTTCATTGGGGGTTGGGGAGATGTGGTAGACTTTTGTAACAAAAACGCGGTGCAAGTGTCGCTCGCTCTCTTTTTCCCATGCTGTTCAGCAGCTAAGTTTCTCGTTAAATTTGAAGAGGGGCTGATTCGCTCCCTCGTTTCTGAGAATAATGAGCTTCACGTAAATTGGTTTTCTTGCCTCTTTGGAAGCTCCTTAAGATTACTCATGCATCAGCATTAAAATGCAGCTTTCTTCATCTAAGGGCAATATCGGCCGCTCCAAATACTTCAAAGATAAATTTATTCTTCAAAAAGATTTCTATTTCAACATAAATTTCTACTGCAAAACCATGATCGCTAAATGAGCTAAAAGCAACTCTATTTTATCTTATACTTCATTCATTCCACAATGTCTATTGAGCGGGGGTTTTACTAGCCTGAGATTTCCCCGGAGTTCATGAAGGCTGCCGAGTATCTATTTTCAGCATGGCCTAACACCCATCTTGCTCGAGTTTCTGCATAAGCCAATGAGCCAGTAGAAGCAGTATCGCCATCGGTGTTTTCTCCGAACCAGTCTTCCAGATAGCCGATTACTCCATATTCCCGTTTGTACCATCTGTTTTCCGAGAAAATTTCCATTGTCGTTACCGTACCGCAAGGCTTCGTTCAACTATACTGATGAAAAATTCCCTGCGGAAAGACAGCATGTTATTTCAACTTTCCCAGATAAGATTATTTCCTTTAGTGGTTTCTTTTTCTCTAACTAGATTAATTTTAACTTAAATATTTTTTCTGTAATTGTTACCTATACAGTTAAATAAATTTGGATTAGAGCTAAGAAGGGATCGCCGTTATATAAATATAAATTTTACCGGCAGTAATTAAGAATGATTTTTAAATAAAGAAATGCTGTGGGATTTTAAATTTAATTTTCTTGTTTAGCAAACTTTAATAGCAGAGGTTTTGAAGTAATTTGAATCTGATATTTACTTGTTAAAGTTTTTTTTTTCCTGTGGATGGTTGTTTCCTTAAAATATTCATACTTACTTTCAAAGTGTTGAATCAGTGCAATACAGTTAATGAAAACTGTGATGAAAAAAAAAAGTTACTGATTAAAATCTAAATCCGTAGAATTCAGTTTTGTTTCCTGTGAAGTAATATGTTGAGTATTAAAGAAAAGTAATAGTTTTTTAAAATATTAATTTGGTAAAGATGTGAAATAGTTGTTTTGGAAATATTAATTTTATGAACGATTTAGTAAATCACTGTACTTTGTTAAAATTCTGTTAGCTGTTAATGTGTAAAAATTGGATATTCACTCTCCGGAGAGCTGACGTAAATTTATTTCTTAATAGATATGATTTATTCATACTTGTTCAGAGTGAAAATAAAATTCTAAGGTTATCTTAAATTCTAAAAAATGTTTGTGGTTTTTTATGCATTAGGTTGCATGATTTTATTCTTTGAACAATCTTAATATCACTAGCATCTACGTTCGTAGGGTTATTCCGTTTCACTTATTTTACAACGCAATGAAAATTTCTTGATTAGTTAGTTTTAAGGAAAATTTTAACTTGTTCTGTGGTACCTTCTAAAGTACCATCCAACAATTTGGTGCCTTGAAAGGCACTACTGAACAAATGCACTCTTTAAAATTCACTATATTTGCTTACCACAGCGACACCTCTAGCACTAAGTTCACCTAACAGCGTTACATCTCATTCATTTTATAATTCAGAATGCACCAAAATTATATCATCTGAAGAATTATCTAATCGTTGCCACATGTTCTATTCAAATACTATAATAAATCCAAAACGACATATGAAAAATGTAAACAAACAAACAAAAACAGAAAAGAATCAGTTTTTCAAGGACGATTCAGTGTTTCTCATTCAATTAGTTCAATTCTCACTTCGCGTCAAAGCAAAAATATATAAAACCTCAGAATATCTATGCCAAAAATTATCTTTAAAATTAAATCTTAAAAACACTTATTTCATTCAAATTCTCGAAGGGATTAAGCATTATTTAATTCCCAAGAATAAAAGAAGGCGTTATCTTTGTTCTTGCGAAGCTTAGCTTCTCTAGATTGGCAAAAAATCCACTATTCTGCTAAGTTTCGAATGTAAACAAATATGGCTGCTACGGTAAAAATAATTAGGCTTAGCCGCTCTTAAGTTTAAATTGTTTGCAAGTTTTAAATTGTTGATAATTCTACAAATACTGCATGCAGATTTACTAAAGACATCAAAAAACCTTAAGCGGAAGATAAGAACAACATAATTCAATCATTTTTAAAGCAAAAAATGCACAATTTACAAACATATAAGAATAATAAACTGAGCCCACTGGGCCGAGTAACAAGGGGGGTATATACATATATACCCATATATATGTATTTATATTTATATACTTTTGGTGCGGCCGATTGCAACCATTGCAACCAAAAAGTTAGGTGCACATCTACATGTTATAGCAGACCTATATACAAAATTTCAACGTTCTGAGGCTACTCGTTTTTGAGTTATGCGAGATACATACATACGTATGTACGTACAGACATCATGAAAAAGTCTCTTCTGAATCCATTTTAAATCAGTTTCATAATTCGTTTGTTTAAATAGTCCTTTAGTCTGTCCTTACGTACAGATGTTACGGAAAAAACATCGTTAAATTGCATTCGATAGAGGTCAAAAAGAATATTTTCGTTGAAATATGGTACCCAGAATTTTTCGTGATTGCAATACTTCCTTTTACGAAGAAGGAGAGAATTTATGACAAATGATAGCAAAATTTTCGAGGTTATCTGCAAAATGGAAAAGATGGCATTAAGGAAGTTGGGATATTTGAATATGGTAAAGCACAATACAGCTGCCTATCAGAAGTGATGCCTTCGTGAATGACTTTATAAGGCAAACTAGCTCATATACTACTTCACATGGCACCACGAAAACACATATGCTACTAGCCGGGCCGAACTACCAGCATTTTAGCCATCTTAACTACTCGGCTAAGCGAAGGGCTAACGTGACAGAGGATTATATCGGAGAAATGTTACATTATAACACTGCATAAAGATTTGGGAGTGGAAACCTTGTAATTCACATGCAGCTGATTAGGACCAAATCCAGAAGGAAATATCAAAGTTCAGTGGGTTTAAAAACCTGGCCATTCTAGCAACACTTGCTATTATTGGTTTTAACCTCCTATAGCTTTTTATAATAGGCATTAATTTTTTTCTTTGTAACAACAATTTGTCAAATTACCTAGTACAACTTATCAAATATGCTTCATAACTATCAAAAAGGGATGATTCAGGTATTTTGAACGAAATTTAAAAGCTGGAGTTAATTACTATATTTAGACTTCTATTTTTAGTGATCCAAATCTATTGGTCTTCCAAATTAATTGGTTCCAAACATTTTAATGTAAATAAATTACCACACACACGTAGAATAAAAAACTGCATTGTGTGAAATGCCGAGTAATTGTTTCATAGCTTCTAATAATCGTTCTTTTATATTTAAATTTCTTATTTATCACGAACCAAAAAAAAAAAAAAAATAAAAAAAAAAAAAAAAAAAAAAAAAGAAAGATGAGAGAGAGAGAGAAAGAAAGGAATACCTAACCTTTTGATATTCAATTATATTACTTAGTTTTAAATACAAGATAGTGATATAAGCTTTCGTATTACCCGATGCATCTCAAGAATAAATTAATGCATCAAAGTTTATTCGACTATGAATTGAGGATTCTGCTGGAAGCTTGTTCGATTATAAATTCAACTCTTGCAGAGATATGGATCAAGAAACGAACACCAAAAGTACATTTACCCAACAGAAGTGATAAACATCTAATCAAGCAAAACAATGACCAAGGGGTTAAAACAAGTTTATAGCACTAGAACATAAATTGTCATTCGATTATGTAAGACAGACTTCCTGGCGGAAGCTTTGTTCTTTGTCTTGTTAATAATCTCCATTGTTTTAAATAGGAATATGAAAGTGGTATTTTTTTTTTCCTAGGAAGTTTGAATTAAATTTCACCGATGCCGAAATTGAACAATGTTAAAGTAAATACAAAACTAAAATTGCAACGATAATGCTGTTCGATATACCACCATACTGGATAATTAGCGGTTGTTCAATAAAATTACATGTCAATAACCCACTCTCAGAAAAACGAGCTTTGATTCCTCAACTAGGTATCTTGATGTCTTTCCTTATACTGGAAGAGATTTCAATAGACTGTATTCTTCAAATCTGGGAACATGCCAAAAGAAGCATAGCATTAAAAGAAACGTTCGTATGAGACTGTGATAACGATACTAAATAATGAAGAATCTGTATGTAGTATGTAGTATGTATATAAATACGTTTGTTCCTCGCACTGTGAAAAAACAGCGATGACATCAGCCACCAAACTTTGAATTTCGAATGTATTTTTTATTTATTTTATGCCTTGAGAGAATTTAAATGAAATTTTGCTTAACAAAACTCAGAGATTTAAGAGCAATATATTGCTACTCGGAAAGGGTAAGATATTTGTCTTTCAAATGTAATCGACAAACTTCAGCGATCTAAAGTAAAAGGTGTTGCCAGTGTCCGAAATAAAATATTCTCTTTTCCATGCGGCAGTGTTTTGCATTCGGCAAAACATAATTTCTGCCAGATATTTTAGAATCTGTACAGAAATGTTAAAAAAACTATGTACTGTGTTTTTAAATTTAATTTTCAGAAGCCATTTCTATTAGTGCATTAAATGTGCATGATAATAAAGACTAAATTTAACGCAAACGATAATTTTCAACTTCTGCAGTTTAAAGAATATTTAATAACTTTTAGATTAAAGATATATGTATAAATAAATATAAAGATAAAATAAAAATTATTTTAATAACTTAACACTAGCCATGTAAGAAATCTTTATTTGTATTTCTTAAACAGCACTATTAAAATCCCATACAGTTCAATATCTCCATAGCAAATAATCAAAAGTTTAGTCTAAGTTTTTGTCCCTTCTCAAGGAGTTTCCGCTAAATGGGATTGTGTATTGCTTTCCTACTTCAAGTATCCAGGAATATCCATTAAAGGGGATGTCATTGCCCTAGTCAAGTTTGGTCATGTTTATCTATACCGCTGATTATAATTATACTTTACATTACCGAAGATTTTACATACACTGTAAGTTTCATTTCGTAAACTTATAAAAACACAAATGATACGTAAGATATAATTAATAAGATAATTGTAGGAAACAACACGCGCCTTTCCAAATCTAGACATTTGCTCTGGCATATATTTAGCGCTGCCATGGTCGCAAATTACTCAACCAAGCGGCTCATTTTCTCAAGTGGAAAATATTAAAATCCCAAACGAATAACTATGCTGTAAGTTAAACGGGATGTCTTGTTAAATTAAAGAAGCAAGTGTGTTACGTAAGATTTATTTTAAGAATATTATCAGAGAAAAATCTTGCCAAATTTTAATAAAATTTGCAAAAATAAAAGCTCTTTTCTATTTTATTGTAAATCTTATTTCATTTCTAAAAGAATGATTCTAATATTTTGTTGACCTTATTGCTTACATTTTGAATTACAGATGGATCCCGATTATCCGAATTGCTGGGACTGACTTATATGCATAAGTAAAAATTTAGATAATGTAACTGGCAATGCAAATCTGTTTCAGACCTGCGCCACGCATTCTCAAAAACTCCCCGAAATCATATGTCGCCGTCCACCATTTTGAAATGATTACATAGTTTGTAAAATTATAACATTATTCATTTTTAAATGATTAATGAAAAACTCATGGTGATATTTCTTGCAAAAAAGATGTTTCATAAAACGATTTCGTCTAATTGTTGAACTTTGTTATATCTTTGAAATGTTGTTCAATTTCATACCACCTGATGTAAGAATTGACTAATCAATGCCACACAAAAACGAATTGACATCTAATCGTCGATTTCGTTGAGTCAGCTGCCCATTCAAGTATGCGCACTTTTACTTTCCCTGATTGATTACGGCTTAAACCCTGTTACCAAAGAGCAAGATGGTGACATGGGAAACAAGCTTATGACTTTCACGCCTTAGGTTTATAATAGATGTGACATTTATACCACCATCTGAACTCTCCGTTAGGTTGTCTGCGTAGAATTGATACCAGTGTAAAATATATATCGGCATAGGATCAAAGCTAGTTTTTAAATCCCTATATCGAAATTGGTCGTCAGAGAGACTGTCGATCTTATATAGGGCCCATCCTATACATCATTCTTCTTCTGAAGACACTTAAGTTATGCAAGTATTAATTAATCAGCACTTAATTAGTAATTTGTATATGACAAAGCACACGAAGGTTATCTACCTAAGGAGAGCGAGTCCTTCGTGAAGCACTTTCTAGAGCAAAGTAACCCATACTCATGTTATACATGAGAGAATCACACATTTAGAAACCTACGAAAATCGATCATGCAGCCATTCCGTTCGCTTAAGTTCGGATCCTGGATACGCTACCAATATTCAGCAGTCTTTAAGCGCTCGGCCAGTTGTTAGCCCGTTGGATGCTTAGTGACCATCAGTATTATAAATATTACGTTAGCAGAATTCTTTGAATAATTTGGGAGAATTACCACAATGCAACAACGAGACAAAAAGTGAGAAAATAAAGAAGCCAAAATGGCTCCGATCAACTGGTCCGTCTTAGGATTGTTACAGATGTTTGATTTATAAAACTAGCTCATTATCTCAAAAATACAATGAAGCAATGGAAATCTGTGTAGCTGTCTTTTAATTTTTTGTTAAATCCAATGCGGAAGGAAATAGAATACGGAATTTAAATTCTAAAAACGTTCCATCCAAGCACGTTTTTGGAAGCAGTACATAAACAAAACCTCAATCCGAAATTCCGCATAGTAAAAAACTATTCCAAATTCTCATACCATTGTTGTGCTTCACTATCAAATTTAAGTATTTTAATTTTCCTGTTACCACACCCGCATATATTTAAAGAAAATTAACATTTCCTTAATCTGAATTCTAAACTATCTAGATTACCATCCTCCCACTTCAAGACCGTATCTAGGAGACGCATCCAGGAAGTAGGGATGGACGAGATAAATAAAAAGTTCATAGCAAAAAAACAACTTTTTTTTTATTATTATTATTATTTTCGTTCATAGCCATGATTGATTCCGAGCTGCGAGGAGCATTATGGGAATTTCTTCAGCTACTTAAACGTGTTCTGACACACCTCCCGGAAGCATGCAGAGAAAGGCTGCTCACGAACAAAAGCGAAATAAATTTTTAATAGGTCCTCTCCTCAAGCATTGTTGAATAAACGTGGAATGTCCAACTCTCTCTTTTGTAGGTCAAGCTTAGTGGTCAAATGAGGGCTTGTCTCTAAGGGTCAGGGCGTGTTAGCTAGAGAAAGAAAGATGGCGTTGCATCATAATGATCCAACAATAGAGGAAGCTTCGTAATGTATGGTAAAAGTTATACACTTTCTATACTCTGCCATTAAATTACGTAACTGAAGTAAATAGAAAACCAGCCTTTATGCAAAGTAATTTTTAGATTATTTATTGTTTCTGCATTTGACGAAGCTGTTTTTAAATAAAATTTAAAATATATGGATTTTGCTTTTCAGTGACACCCACTACCCTGAACGTCGTTTCTCTCGAACTTGACCCCTTTTCATATTTATGTTGTTCTTGTATTACTTATTAAGTGGTCTCAAATTCAAACACCATGCAAGCCAAATAAATGTACAGTCAGAAAGCGGCTGACAAGCCAGAACATTTTTTAAACAAAATTTTAAAACATTTTCAACAACAACAACAACAAAACTAATAATAATAATAATTAAAAAAATATAAAAAATCTCAAAGCTTTCAGATTTTACGTTACGCCCAAAGGGGCGTTTTTTAACGTTTTCTTAGTTACCTTTATTTATTAAATATCATGTTCTTCGCACTTAAACCATAAAATTCAATTAAACAGCAATATCGCAAAATAATTTTAAAATGAGCATATCTTTAGAATTCCCGAGCTGGAGATATTTTTTTTCCTTTTTCGTACAGTGTTGCCATTACTCTCTTTAAAATCGTTGACATTCTTAATCAAAAACTTATAAATGCTTTACAAAATATGAAAGAGGAAATAAAAAAATTCCAAGTTCCACATTTGGGTTTCCAGATGCCCATATTCGGATGGAAACGTACGAGATACAGTTGTTTTATCACAATGCGAGAAAAATACATACATTTATGCAGGTTCTTCATTATTTATCTTCTTTAAATATAATACAGGGCGATAATATTGGGTGGCAACGGTTTGAAAAGTGATACACACAATTACAATGAATCGACGCAAAATGCCAAAACGAAATTAATAGTCCTTCTGACCTAACTCTCCTTTGGGCTAAAAATGAAACAAAAGAAATGTAAAATAAACTTTCAATTTCATTTGCTGAAAATTTATTAAAGCATACATAAATAATGGTAATAATGCAAAGGAAAAAAATTCAGATTTATGTTTATTTTTTATCTGAAGTTACCCTATTCTCTCTGAAGTTATTTGACTTGGTACAGGCAAGAAATTTCTATTAGTAATATTGTGTAATTCAAGTATACTGACAGCTAAATATTAAATTTTAGACTGACTTTTATTAGAAGTAATTCTAATACGTTGAATTAACCACTGAATAAGTCTTACTTTCAACCTTAACTGAAAACCTAAAATTTCAGGACTCTGAACCGACCTACATGGGGAATTCTCCTGTCTTACCCTAGTCGCATGGCCAGATACACAAGTATACATTGACAAAGCTCCAACTTAGTCATTCCATTTTTTCCCATTAATAGCAATCAGGAACATAAACTCAGTCCACGCCTTTGTCTCTAGAACTTTAAGCACCGTATTTGCAACAAATACACAATTGAAAGGTATGCGAGGGCAGCATAAAATTACATCCAAAAATGAATGTTTGTTTTTTGCACAAATCTACAGTTTAATTCCTATCTTTATGAAACTTGCTACATTCGTTCTCAGAACAGGTGGAAGGTAAATGTTTACGTAAATGTTCTCGAAAACTAGCCCATGGAATTCACACTTTTTACATGCATTTTACGCTAATTTAAGAACATTTGATTAAAACCTCAGCGACTTAAATGTTTTGCGTTGCCACTCTGCAAAATGAAAGATGTATATGTTTCAAATTTAAGCAAATTTGTTTTGGTTTGGTTTAGTTGATTCTGGCAAAGCACACTAGGGCTATCTGTCTAAAATAAGGGCTGCCTTCGTGGAGCCCTTTCTAAGAGAATCTGGCTCATATACACGTTATACATGGGGAAAACAACGAAAACACCTTTGCAGGCAGCCCGTTCACCTGCAATCAAACCCAGATCGGAAATACCAGTATTCAGCGACTTTAACTGCTCGGCCGCTGATGAGGTCAGATTTAATTAGAACACTCTGTAATATAAAAAAAAATATTGCGCTGCCACTCGTGAAAACGCAATAATATGAATTTGTCTCGGAATTTAATAAACAAACTCTGCTATCAAAGAGAAATTTGTTGCCACTGCCCAAATTAAAATATTTTAAAGTGTGTTATCTTTCAGCAAAAGATAAAATATTTAATTTTTCACTCATTAACACTCACACATCTTACGCAAAAAAGCAAAGAAAATGCGTGTTATTGCATCACACGCATTTTCATTGCTTTTTGAGAGTGAATTTGTAATAGTCATTACAAAGCATTACTTTCGTTGTGAAATTAATTATGGCACAAAAACGAAAATCGATTGCTCGATCTGCACCTCAAACACGAAAGAAAAAGGCATCACGAGCTTTAGAAAGAAACGAGCAACGGGAAGAATGACTAGAAAACGTTCGAGTACGCATTGCTCAAGCCCGTTCGTCTCAAACAGAAGAGTAACGAGAAGCAAGACGGGAAAACTTTCTGAGTACACACTGCTCGATCTAAACGAACACTATGCACTGATTTAGATCTTGGTGCATTCCTTACGATGCTGATTATGATTACAAGTTTGTGAACTAAATTTGGAAAATCCTTGCTTTTTACATGGGCAGCTGTATGTGGTCTGCTCACGCGTCAGAGAATCTTCCGATTTATTCGTGTACTCACCAGATGGAAAAGCAAAAAATACTGTGTATCCGAAATCACTTCAATAAACGGAATTGAAACACTAACACTTTCTTTCCTTTAAGTAGCACTACAACGCATGCAGGGTAACAGCTAGTAGGAGAATAACTACTGAAGCTCAAACAATAACTATTACGTGTGAACATAATACAATAGGCTAAGAAACATAGTTAAATTATTACGTATAAAAACTTTATACAGCTGAATGTATTATATAATTCTTAATTACTTACAAAAACGTCTGGACTGTCCAACCTAATAAATATAATTAAAACCCATTGCTTATGACTAAAGTCAATAGTTATATATTGCAATAAGAAAACCAAAGAATTATGAGTTGCAATGAGGAAACTCGAATGTTGTGCTTTGCAAATCGGCGGCCAGGATACTTCTGTCTGAGGATTTGCAAAGCGTAGCCATTCACCTAGGACACTGAATAGCTCTGAAAACTGCTTATTGAAGAATGGAGATTTTCAGTCCAAGAACTGTCTAACAGCAACGCATTGAATCGGTAGACAGTTTAGCTAGCTGTCTATGGTAATCATATGCTATAAAAACTAAAACTTTCTATACCCAGAAAGGTAGGATTCATGACAGAAATAATGCCACACTCGGTATGAATGTTTTGGAGTCGGAGTTTCTGGCAGCCTCGCATTGCAGTATGTAAGACTGCCAGCTTTGCCAACGTTTATTTCGGCTTTAGCCATTTTGCTACCCGACGTAAAATGCCTGCCATTCATTACTTGAACCATCTCAAGTAGAATATTTTTTGTGATCTCAGTATGTTACTTGAATTTAAATTTTCAGTTTTATGTTATTTTAAATACCCTCAAATGGCGGAGTTTTGTCCGCAGTATAAGCGGCAGTGCCTTCTGTTGATTTTAAGAGTTCAGTAAAAAGGTTACTTCTGACAGACTTCATCGTTTTAATTCAGATTAGAGTGACAACTCGCTTGTCAGTCTAGTAGGGTCTGATGGACATTGAGTTAAACTTTTAGACATTGCAGAACTTTACAGAATAAGCCCGAATTTTTATCGCTGCTTTATTTTACCTTGTTTGGCTTATGTTTCCGGTAGCTGAATGAAGTAAAACAGCGCAGGTGTTTGATTCTTCAATTTATGAACATGGGTGTAAATTTTACAGAAAACAGAATGAGTGAAAAAGTGATATTACTTAGTTATATTTTTAATCAGGACAAAATATTTTGCTGATAAAACAACAACAGCCAGAACTAAATATGTGGTTTTCTTTCGAATACATAATGGTCAAATATTTCAGTTTATTCAAAAGACTTCTGTTACTATGAAACAAGATGCAAATTCTTTAAGAGTTACTTTATCCAGAATTGTCGAAAGTAAACAGTCCAAAGAAACCGAAATTCAATTATCTCACATTAATATTACACTAAAGAAACTAAAGAAAGCAGAAGCGTGACGACCTTCGGGCCACAGATGATCCTTAAGATAATCATGTTTACGGCCCGTTCTGCTAATACTTGAAAGGGAGTGCTCTTGAACCGGTTATCTCAGCTACGCACATGAACCTTAATAACTGAGATGTGTAAAAAGGTATTATTAGTTAGCATATTTTCGATGTAATAATCCTCTTTTGCGTCACGGTACTCAAAAGCTTATGGTCATGAAGGATAAGGTGAGTTTTTTTCAAGGGCAAAAAGCTGATCCGTTATTTGTAACTTTTAGAATCCGGTGAATTCACAGCTTGATGTCATTAGACATGTTCGAGGTAACAGCAGAATGTCAGTGTTAAATTAATTGGACGAATTTCATTTTAAATGCAAGTTATTTAATTTTTATTATTCTTGCTTTATATTCTCATTTTTCAAATATTTATTAAGAAAGTTTTAAATTGTTTTTCTTTTTTCAAAGTATTTTCCAAATTCCCAAAATTTAATTAAATTCATTTGAATAAAATTAAATTTTATAAATTTAGATGCATACGAAGTTTTAAATTAAGTTGAATCTACCTTGAAATAATATTTATGAGTTCTTCTATTTATTATTGTTATTATTAAACAAATGCAGGCCACTGACTATCAGACCATTAGGCGACAAACTCACTAATACTTTTAAACAGTACAATCGAAATCATCTAATGCAGAACACTGTCCAGATGAGCAGCAGTTATATTTTGTGCGGAGTCACACATAACACATTCAGGTTATAAAGTATTTCCCTCGCCTTCTTCGCAGCGTAGTGGTCAGCACGCTCGGCGCATATTCCAGAAATCCGTGGCTCGAGTCCCGGCGAAGGCGTTGCTCATTTTACGATACTCCTGCTTCAAAATACCTAATATTTCTACAAGGTGAGTTAGTTAATCTAAAATGAAACAAATAGGCGCTAAAGCAATCGTGTCCAATCAAATGTTGCCAATCAATTTGGCCACAGTGGCAGCACGGGGTGAGTCCGAAATCACTGTGAGTACCACAAAATAAACTCCACGTCTTAACACCATTAGCGTCGGAAACCACACAGGAAAACGACCGCTTACAAGTTTTCTTTCTTTAGCATGCTGAAGCAGAAGGTCTCGATAAGACTTTTGCAAAATATCAGTCTCCTTTTTTGCCAAAAGATCATGTCGTTTCTATAGACACCGCAGTGTGATGGTATCTACTGGAAAGCAACCTCTCCTTGAGATTGCGCTCCTCCAGATCATGAGCTTCCTGCAACCCTGTGTACGAGAACCGCTATTCTCCTAGATGCTCGTCAGAGCCTAGAGAGCAGAGATAGAATCTGAAAGAAATACAGTCTTGTCAAGAAGGGAAAGACAAACAGCAAGTTGTTGCAGGGCCTTAAATAGCTTCGAGTAAAGTGAGTTCTAAACGAGTGAACATGTGAATGAAATGAAAAAAGATGATGTGCACACCACATGACTTTCTTGTACAGAATCTTAAATTATACGTATTTTTTTCTGCATTTCATTTAAACTTACTGAATTGAATTAATCTACTTTGTCGATAGTGCGTAAACCACAATAGAATAAATGCACTCTTTAAAATTCACTACATTTATTTACCATAGCGACACTCTGATGCTAGGTTCACTTAACAACGTTACATCTCATTCATTTTACAACTCAGCATGCACAAAAATTATAACATCTAAAAAATTAACTAATCGTTGCCACATGTTCTATTCAAATACTATGATAAATCTAAAACGATATATAAAAGAAATTTAAATAAAAAAGAAACAGTTTTTCGCATACAATTCAGCGCCGCCCACTTAATGCGCATGCGCTACTCTTAACATTCTCCTCCATCTGAGACAGAATGGCGACAATATTTGCTGCTAATACGAAACACTTATTTCCTCGAACTTCACTAGAAATATATTTCTCATTCAATTAATTCAGTTCTCAAGTCACTTTAAGGTAAAAATATAAAAAAAATCTCAGAATATTTTTATTAAAAATCGAAACATGTAAAAAAACATAAAACATCAAGTACAGTTAAATCAAGTGCAACATTTTTTTTTACAATTAAATTTACGGTTTCTACGCAAAAACAAGTAATTCGGTCAACAGTCAAGAAGGCAGAATTTTCGGTGCAGAAAAATTCCTTTTGTTCTTTTTGATTCCACTCGGTAAAAGGACACTGAAGATGTAGAAAGAATTAATTCACTATTCTGCTAAGTTTCAAATGTAAAATGTAAGCAAATATGGGTGTTATGGTAAAAGAATTAGGCTTAGGCGCACTTAAATAACTTTTAAATTGTTGATCATTCTACAAATATTGCATGCAGATTAACTAAAGGCATGAAAACCTTAACCGGAAGATAAGAACAACATAATTCCATCATTTTTAAAGCAAAAAATGCACAATTTACAAATATATAAGACTAAAAATAACTGAGCTCACTGGGCCTAGTAACCGAGTGGATATATATATACTTTTTGTGCGGCTGATTGCAACCAAAAAGGGAGGTGCACGACTGCATGTTATAGCAGTCCTATATATAAAATTTCAACGTTTTGAGACTCCTCGTTTTAGAGTTATGCAAGATACATACGTACATACATTCAGACGCCGAGGAAAAAGCTCTTTTGAATCCATTTTAAATCAGTTTTATAATTCATTTGGGGGAAAAGAGTCCTTTATTCTGTCCTTGCGTGCAGATATCACTCAAAAACATCTTTAAATTGCCTTCATTAGTGGTCAAAATGGATATTTTCGTTCAAATATGGTACCCGGAATTTTTCGTGATTACAATATTTCCTTTACTTCGTACAAGAAAAAGAATCACTAAAAACGCCAGCACCGGCACTATGACCAAAAATTCAAAAAGACCCATCAGTGTAAACATGAAGCCACTCGTCAGAAGGAAAACGAGTGTAAAGTTTCTAAGGCAATAAATAGGACTAAGGTTACGTTTTCTCACATTCAGAGCTAAGTCTAGTCTGACAGCTAGCGCAATATATTCCAATGGATTCACAAAAGTTAGTACTTCATAGAGCACATCAATAAAAACTATATAATGGGTGTTCTCACGAACGCATTGGATGAAACCCTCTGAGTCCTTATAACGTGATCTGCCACTGTCCTATTCACGCCAGAAAGGATTATTTGGGACTAATAATTAGTCTATTAGAAAGAATAGTTGTATTCTTCTGAATTAAATTAGCCACTGGCTGTTGGTCGCAAAATAATTGCACAACAAGTACAGGAATAGTCTTAACTCTTCCAGTGATCATGCATTTTGGAAAGTATCAAGGAGTTTCAAGACTTTATCCGAGGCAGAAATCAAAACTTCAATTGCAATAATTCACACAACAATTGCAGCAATCATCACAATAATTGTAACAATTCAGAATCGGCTGAATATATAACTTGTAGGTTGTATTTAGAGTAGTCATACTACACCTGCATTTAACTCCTGCCAACCATTTAAGAACAGGTAGTCTCTTCCTAGCCCTGACATGCTCAGCGTGCTTAGTCCATTGCAGTTTAATATCAAAGATGGAATCCAAACATGCTGAAATCATTGTGTTGCGAAACAGTACCTTTATAAACAAGGCGAGGGTGGAAAAATAGTCTTCCTTAAATTTACGGTCATGTTATTTTCATACTCCTGCAGCCCAGTCTTTCAAGAATTGAATTCATTTAGCCTGAATGGGTCTTACAATGTGTAGTCAGAACAACAAGGTCATCCACAAAAAGAGCTCCATCAGAAAACCTGCCAAAGGTCAAGATATTTAATTATTTGTATTCTTGTTTTATTATAATTTTGACTTTAAATACACTTACTTTGACTTTAAATACACTTACTTTAAATACATACAGTAAAATGTTAAATCATTTTGCTAATTTTATTCAAATTTTAAAAAAAATTGCATTAACTAAACTAAATTAATAGAAATTAATTATCTTGAATTAAATTCAATCTTAAATTATATCAAACATTTTAATTCAACTCAATTTTAATTACAAATTCTTTTAAATCTCTAGAAATTTTCTAAACGCGTGCAATTTAAATATTTTATGAACGAATTTTCGACAGCATTTACAAGGCCTGCTACTTCTGCTACCAGAATACTTTCAAAGACAGAATTAATGGGGACGAGGGAAACTAATTTTATTAGACACGCTTGAAACAGATGAAATAATTGGAATCCGCTTTTTAATTTAAACTTCTTTAATCGGTTTTATTTTTTAATATAGAATATGGTAACAAACTAAGTCAAACCAAGTAACAAAAACTAAGTAAGCGAATTATCGCTATGTCTAGTTAAGCTAACAGAAACGTATGAAGGTTGTAAAAGACCCTTTTAATAAGAACTCAAATAATTGAACAGAAAGCACTCCCGATGCTTACAAACCAGCGAGAATTCAGGGCGAGAAATAAAAAAGTAGAATTTTGAGTTAAAATTAATTAAGTTTTTGTTTGCCAAAGGCTACGCAGAGAATATTTAAACGCGCAAGTTGGCTCCAGCCTGCTCTGGCATGACAGCACTGTTTGCAAGATTAAAGCAACGCCGTAGATAGGAATGCTATAGTAGAATATCAACTAGTAACGTGGCTTTCAACAGGCAGAACATGCTATAACTAAATCAATCTCAAACCCTCACTTAAACGCATGCGAGCTAAAATTTGTATTCTGGCGGGAAAACGGAAAGGGACAAGTGACAGTGAAGTTTCGGAACATAAAATAACTGGTAATTAAAATAAATCCCTTACAAATTGATTGCCTTCCAGTTGGTCGATTGACGAAATTCGACTTGCGTTCTTCATGTCTCGAAAGCGAGACCTAGGATATGTATTAGACTTATATATGGCGTTGTTCTAATATAAGTATTCTGACACAAAATCGCATTTTTTTTAATGACGTAAAAACTTTTTTCCATATTTCGATTCTACGACTCAAATTATGACAAACTGTTAAGTTTTGCAGAAATCGCACTAGTAGTTTTTAAAAATTTAGCTGTCAAAATTTTAGCTCCTCAGTGTTAATTGAATTTAATATTTATCTCTTAATCTCATTTTTTTATCAAACTTATTTGATTCTTCTTTTCACATTTCGAAATTTAGGTTCGTTTCAAATAAAATCCGTCCTTTTTTTTTACGATTTATTTTTTAAATCTCTATTTTTAAATAATTTTTATAAATTTTTCGAAAACAATTTTGAATAATAGCCTATATATATTTTACCATCATCTTAAAGTAGCTGTTTGTCTAAGCATACCTGCAAAAAATTAGAGTTTTTTATTCAAAAGTTTCGAAGATATACGTGAATTTACATATTGGCGCGTTTTGTTGAAAGCGATAATAACAACAAATGTCGTAGGCACTTTGTTAAAATTATTTGAAAGTAAGAAATATGTGATTTTTTTTTTGCTTATGCGGAAAATAAGGATATAATAAAAATAATATTTCCATATAATAAAAAGTTCGCCAAGTCAATTATTCTTGCTCAAACTGAAAAAAAATGCGCGAAGATAAATTTTTGAATTTCTCCGTAAATTTCGCCCCGAATGTTACAGAAGTTAATATTTAGGTATAATTTGAGTCGCAGAATCAAATATAAAAAAAATGCCATATCATTTCAGAAAAAGTGCGATTTTATATCAGAATACCTATGTTAGAATAATGCTATATATAAATCTAATATATATCCTAGTCGAGCTTTCGAGACATGAGAAACACAATTGAATTTTGTCAATCGGCCCAGTAAAACTGTCCCATTTTTTTCTGTGTTTACCGCAGTAAAATACATCATATTTTGTATCAAACTGTTTTTCCAGTAATATAAATAAAATTTTCTTTAAAAATAACAAAGTTTTACTTATCCAAATTTTAAAAATAAAACATTTTCCGGAAGTTTTCCACCATTTTAATCGCTTACGGTGTAATGAACTCAGCAAAAATTTCGTGGTCCGGATAAATTATTGTCACCTACCTTTTGGTTATTTAGCCACCTGGAAAGGATTTTCTTCAAATCTACATGCTATCGTAATGGAAATGCGGAAATTATGCTACTTGTGATCTTCGTCAATACCCAGTGCATTGCATTCTGTAGATTAGTCTACACGACAAACTGAAGGTAACGAAATTTTGTATTAAAAAAAAATGTTCACTCCATTCATTTGTTAAAAAAGGGTTACCATATAATGCAGTGCTCTAATATTTGGTGGCAACAATTTGAAAGTGAACCGACATTTATAATGAACCGACATAAAGTGCCAAAGCGAACTTAATAGCCCTTCTGAGCTAACACCCCTTAAGTTAAAAAAAAAAAAGTGTTCTTAAATCTTTTACACAACTTTTAAATAAACTATCATAGGAATGATAAAAAACGCTGCAATGCAGTGACAATGCTTCACAGTAATGCAGTAACTCGTTTCGTTTCATTTTGCCTAATGTCTCAAAAAAAAGTACAGCCTAATATCTGACCTGAAAATTATGATCGCACACTTACTGTATGTACACTTACTGTACACACTTACTGATTCAAAAATAGATTTACTCTCAACTTGAAATGGCTAATACAAGTAGATCCCACTTAGACATATTGTAGAGTATCTTGTAACGATGCGAAGTCTCAAAGACATCATTCGGGCAATGATCTTGGAGAACTATGAATATTTTCATCGTACATTAGTACGTATGTGAGGAATATTATGTAGTGCACGAGAATTTCCATTGAAAAATAATTAGTATTTGATAACATTTTAATTTTTTTAAAAACATTGTTCAGATATCTGAAGTATGTGTATTTCTAAACAAGATAAATCTTCGTTTAGTTTCAAGATTATTTCATGTAATTTAATAGCTCTTGTTTGCATATATAGCAAAAGTCTTAAATTTAATACAGTCAAGTACCGAAAATCCGCCAACCTGAAATCCGCCAACTCCTGAAATCCGCATTGCCTCTCAAAATATAAACATTGAATTTATAGGTTCCAGAAATCGCAGAATGGAGAATATTACCGAAGAAAAAATATTTATCCAATAATGACGTCATAACTACTGAATAATAATGATTCTATGTTGTTGTGTTAGTGGCAGAAAAAAAGTCTTAGCCCAGAAGAGTATTTTAGTATGGATGATGTGTTCAGATGAACCAACACTGGCATATCAGATAACCGATGATGAAATCATTGGCTCTGTTTTCAACTCGCCACAGCAAGAAAACGATTCCGACACCGACACAGAGATAATGAATTTGATAGCAGTGAGAAAATATCTTTTAATGAGGGTTTCGAACATGATGAAAAATACCTAAAATATTTAGAACAACAGAGCTGTATCACAGACCATGAGATTATGACCATGTAAAATTTAAAAAAAAACTTACTCTGGAGCACCTAAAGATTTAAAACAAACCTCTATCAGATAAATGTTTGAAACAAGTAAAAAAAAAGGTTATGCTTTGTTAGTATCCCTAATTTTTACACGTCTCTATTGTATATGTCCTTAATGCTTTAAAATATTCCTGTAATCACTAATACAAATGAAATATACACACACACACACATATATATATATAATAATTTAATGTATATATATAATAATAATAATAATTTAATGCATATAATAAAATAATGTAATAATGCATATTATTGTACATAATAATTTAAGTAAATGTATCTAATATGCCTTATTTATTTTGGACTTTTAGTCTGAATATTATGATTTGGCTTTTTTGTCCTGAAATCCGCAAAATCCTAAAATCCGCACAACCTCTGGTACCAAGCATTGCGGATTTCTGGACTTCTACTGTATATAAAACGGCTGCAAAAATTTTATGTTTCTAAAATCTAACATTCTCATTTAGACGTATCCAAAGACGTTTATAATTTGGCACTGGTGCAAAAGAAATATTGGTAAGGCGTGAAACCTTTAGTCATTACTACAACTTACACTTTTAATGAGTAATATTATCAATGTAATTTTAAAGAAAAGTTAAGGAAAATATTAAAATTATTCAGAAATTTACCACATGACTTCCTTGTACGGTCTGTTAAATTTACATATTTTTTTGCTACACTTCATTCAAACTTACTGCCTCGAATTATTTTAACTTAATTAACCGATCCTTCAAACAAGTTGAAAATGACATCAAAACTGCAAATTTTGAAATGAAATATCCTGCTCAGTTTTTGCCTTAAGGGAGTCAAACTTCTTGTATTTTCGTGGCGACTATGAAACTTTCCCAAAATTCCGAATCGAGAGACGACATTAAAAATTAAATTTCGTTATTTGTTAAAAAAAAATTAATTTGAATTTGCCAGATATCTTCATCACTTAAAACACTTCTGTAATTGGAAGTAGATGACTCCTACCAACGATTGTGAAAATATAAAGGCCGTATAAGAACATTTAAGCTAGGTAAGGGGAGTGACTCTACATATATGTATGTGTGTGTACATACTTTTGATTTTGTTTGGTTTATTGAATTATGACAAAGCACGAGAATGCTATCTGCCTAATGAGTGGGGTGCCTTCATGAAGGACGTTTTAAGGGAAACTGGTTCGTATACACGTTACAAATGGATAAATCCACGAAATGCCTATTCAGCCAGCCTCTTAGCGGGAGTCACTTTTCGGATCGAACTACCAGTGTTCAGCTACTTTACCGCTCGACCGCTGTTGAGCCCAAAATCTCTGTGTGATAGCATACTATTTTCTGGGTCTGATTCCTGAAATCCATAAGACCCTGACCAAGGTCCCAGGGAGAACCTCCAAATCATCCTACATTGGCCATAATATTGTTTTTTTTTTTCTTTATAAAGGCGAATAAAAATAGCGTTCACACGATGGTCAAATCATCCATATTGTCATAGTTTTATAGAGTAAAAGTCTTTAACACTGTTCACACCTGTTCGTTAAAGCTTGCTCAAGCCGTAGCCAACCAAAGAAGGTAAAGTTGCGCTTGCGTAATTGCGCAGCTTACTTTGCGAAATCGTCGATCAAATGTCAATGCGTGTTTCCTTCGCTGTGATTGGTCGATTCTCGTATCAGTTTGGCATGAAGCTGAACAGTTAATTAGATAAAATCCTTATACCAAAATTCGAATATTCGTATAATAAAATATACGAAGTTCAGCTTGTGCCATTTACTTTTACCGCAAAGTACCCTTGTGAACTCTCCATTAAGGGTTCTGAAAAAAAAAAAAAATTAAAAAAAAAAAAAAAAAAACTTTACGAAAATACTCTAAAAAAATGCCTACGTTCTTGCTCTGGCTTAATCAGATCCTGATTGTTAGGACAGTAAATAATAAAAATACGTATTAGAAAGGCAGTCACACTGATCCGTGGTATCCTATAAAACTTAGAAATGCTAGAGATCTTCGGACACAGACTATCCCGCAAAATTAAGATTAGCTGTACTTCGGAGCCCGATAGTCCTTTTCCTTACCCGGATTAACGCCTGCGGTCTTTTTAAAGTAAAACATAAGAATTCTAGTTTGACTGCCAGAATGATAGTTCTTCGTGTATTTCATACGTCTGCCACTAACAAATTCAAGTTGTAACATTGCCGAGCTTTCGAAATGGTAAAACATAGACCAGTTGTCTTATTTTTTTAATTTATTTAAAAATTTAACATAGACTTTCTTGGTTAATTAAAAAATAACATTGTAGCATTATTACAGAAGCGGAAAGATAACAGCTTCCTTGACACGCAATGTATCTTACTCTCTTGGCATTTCTCGGACAAAAGCTATCTTTTTTACACTTAGAAGATGCGTCAATGGAAACCAGCCAAAGGGGCCTTATCGAGTTTTTTCTTAATCACTTTCACCGGCCTCCGCGATGGACACTGCTGATCGTTTTGTTAGAACATGTTGTGGGGTTTCACCTTCTTATTTCACAGTTCAATACTTGAAAACCCCTGACACTGATAAGCGAATAATCGCTTAAGTGTGTGAACAGAGACGTAAGACTCAAGAAGGGTTAACTACCCTTTATTTCTCAAAATAAATATGACGCAGACAGTTCCTAACTCGGAGCGTACAGCAAAGCCTCCATTTGGGCTTGAACTTAAGTTAATATGAAATTAACTAGCTTAACTAAAGCTAACTGAAAGACATAGCCGAAGCTATTAAGATTCCAAGTAGTTGGCCCCTAAATCTCAATTAAGTCGGCGAAGCCAATCAAGGGCCTAAAGTACGGCCGAGAGTAGCAATAACTTAGAGAGAGATAGCCGAAGGCAAACGCGCGCTAGTCAGAAACTCAGACTCTCTCTCTCGAAGTCGGTGAAGCATCGACTTAAATACTACTCTTACTCATTTGCATTAACCACGTTTCTGAAATTACATTCTGGTAGGAAATTGTAAGCTGAAGCTAGAAGGGATAGGAAAGATGCATAAACTTAAAATAACTGTTATTAAATTAGGATAAATCTTACAATGTATAACAACCATTATAATCATTTCCATAAATTTCTTTTTGACAATTCTGATTTGGTAAAATTATCAATCAAATATGGCCAAGAATATTATTACAAATAATAATTATTTTTACTTTTTAGAACATTTAACTAAAACTGTACAAAAACTACAAGGAAAAAAATTGGTTATATATTCTGCCACCTGAATCATATGAAAAACTAGACAAATGCAAAACATAGCAAAAAAAAAAATCACAGAACACTTCTACAATTGGAAATAAAACAAATCGCTCATTAACAGAAGCAGCGTTCATTGAGTAAATTTATATTTAAAAAATATATAGTTTGCGAGATTCTATGTTCATTGATTATTAACTCGAAACTAAGCGCTTTAAGGCTTCGTCTTAGACGGATAACACATTTATCCTTATCAGGACTCCATTCTTCTATGCCTTAGTACATTTTCCAATCAAATTGATCTTAAGCTGAATTTCACTAATTACTAAATGCGTCATTACTTCAACTAAATCCCAGATTTTTATGTCTCACCGCCATTTGGCGATAAATTTTCTCTAAAGTTTTTTTTTTTTTCCATCAAAATCGTTTTCTCCTTACCAATAAGAATCAAAGAGACAATTAGAGCGACTAATTACAGGAAATAGAACTAATTACTTTATGAAATTGCATAATATTTCAATAATAGTGCATATTTTATGCATGCGTATATGTATAATGACTCAGGAAAGTGTTTTGCACAGGAAATTTTTAAACATTTAGTGATAAAAATTCAACTACTATTCAAATATAAATATTTTTATTGTTTTCTATGTCTAAATACCGAGCTAAACCTATTTTGAAGAATAATATTAACTCATTAAATAACACTAATGAATAAGTAAGGTATTTTAAATATCTTTCTATTAAATACAATATTAAGGTAAAATAAATTTTGACATGATTACATGATTTCCTTAGGCAATCTGTTAAATTATACAAATTTTTATTGCATTTCATTTAAACTTCTTTCTTCGAATTTCAGAGGTATATTTGTAAATCAATTAGTTCTCACTAAGGGGCAAGGTAAAAATACATAAAAACTCAGTCTGCATTAAAAATTATGAAAAACAGAAAAACCTAAAACACCAAATACAGTTTAAATAGTTTAAAAAAATTTTAATTAAAATTAGAGTTTCTTGGTGCTGCCGATTACAACGGAAAATGGAGATTCATTACTGCATGTTATAGCAGTCCCATAAATAAAATTTCAGCGTTATACGGCTACTGCACTCGGCTACTATACGGCTACTACAGCGTATACGGTGTTATATGGCTATTGATTAGCCTCTTGTCCGGCTGGCTGCGTAAGATACTTATTATAAAAAGAAAAAATATGTAATGATTTAAATGTGCCCAGCTATAGTACTTTCATAAAAGTATTTAATGTTTTCACATAGATACATCATGAATTAAAACATTTGTATTTCAAACAATCAAAATAAAAAAAATATATTCTTCTTAAGAACCGCATTCATTGCTTTTTCAATCGCTTAATTTTTAATCAATAATGAAGAGTTTAAATGCAAAAATTGAACAGGTTACGCTTTATCCAATCGTAATACAGTACAGCGTACAACATAAAAGTACTTTATTTTTATGTCTGTGACGACTAAACAGCCGAGTGTTTGATAAAATTTGGAAAATAAATATATTTCACTTTGCCGAATAGCAAGACCACTTTTAACTCGGTGATTTATTAATCCAGAATTCATTAAATTAGCTCAAAATACGAAATGAATAAATAAATAAATATTGGAAATTCGAGTGCGCGTGCTCGGGTGAAGGACTGAATGTGTTTAAAATTTGGTGGCTGTAGCTACTGCCGTTTTTCTACAACGCGGGGTACATGCAGTCATGCATACACATTCTTTATTACCATCAGTTTGTCCCATCAGTTTGTCCTCTCTCAGAATTCGACATATCTTCCATTTAAGTTCCACAGTTCTGAATATCTAAAAATCAGTACCTCTCACACAACTTCATAATATGCTGCTGTTGATATAATTCTAAATCCTTCTACATCCCAAACTAAAAGTGCTTACGCCAGCTCGAAATTTAAAATGCTGTATTAGCCAAGCGTTTCAGTTTCATTATACTTATTTTAACTAATGCGTTAAATTTAATTTTATGCTTACTTTCCTATAAGTCTTCATTTTCCCTAATTGTCAATGCCAGAATATTTAAATATTGGTAGCGCGCGTGAAGTAATGCAAATTCTACCTTGAGGAGAAAAGGACAGTTTGTGTGAGCGCGGTATTTTTGTAGCGTGAGCTTCTGTTTTGCATTTATTGCGGGTTTGACGTGGAGTTAACAGCTATTTCTTTGCTGCCACTGGACATTCGACGCGGTTTTAGGAAACAGGATTATCTGAGTCCTGTAGAATAATTCTACTGCTTGTTATTATCTTCGAATTTTTATTTTAGTTCTTGTTATTTGAGTTATCGCCCGAGTGAGGCGTAGTGTGTTAGCGTCAAGTCGACGCATTGTGAATTTTAAAAGAATTAATAACACCCTCCTCCTGCGTGGTTTCTACACGCATTTCAGCTCTCACATCAGAAGATAGACTAGTGGGTCTTCCAAAACCATTATAATCACTGTTATTAAATAATAAAGAGTATTGACTTTCGAATCAGTTTATTTATTTATTTTATGTTCTTTGACAACTTAGTAAAGTTTTGATTAACAAGTCAAGGTTGAGGCCATTGCAATAAGGTAATGCAAATGAGGACTATCTGCTTAAGAGCGATGCCTTCGTGGATGACTGAATCCTAGTTACGTTACAATAGGGAAAATGTGTAACCAGTCGTACAACCAGCCCTTTCGCCTGGGGACGAATTACCAGCATTCAGCGGTCTTGATTATTCCTCCACTAGTGAAGCTTAATGATTATAACTGAAACTTAATCATAACACAGTATTTGATTATAGCAAAGCATGCGGAGGTTTTCTGCTCTTGGAAAAGATGGCTTTGTGGAAGATTTTCTGACGCAAACAAACTCGTATTCACATGGGGAAAATCACGAAAAAGGCTCACTGCGCTAGCGTGTTCACTTGTAATCGAGTTCATGTCAAAGTACCAGTGTTTAGCGATTTATAATGGTGGGTTTTATGATCAATAAATTCATATAGTTAAAAGCAAAGGGTTGATACTTGGCAAAATATTATATATTTGCTTTAAATTTAACCAACAACTGGGCGATTTGAAAAAAAAAAAATCTGTTATCAGTGAGCAAAACGTAAAATAATTTTCTTCCAAATGTAATAAAAAAATCATTTGCGATTAAAAAGAAATGTGTTGTCACTGCTCGAAATAAGTATTTTTTCTTGCCTTCCACGCGCCACCGTGTTGCCATTTGTCAGAGAGTAAGGTATTTAATTTTTTTCGAATTTAATCTGCTCGTTACTGATTAACTAAGCAATTTAAAAGCAGTGAACACAGTTCTACAAATTTTTATTATCAGCAATTATTATCTGAACCTGTGAAATTACATTAACTGAACTCGCTAAAATCATGACATGTGTTTCTGCTTTTAAAGTAAATATTTCAGGCGGCTGACTGAGTAAGTGGCTAGAAAACAAACCAATAGAATGTTCTTTCGCTGTTGATACTTATTGCTCAGAACAAGTTTTAACAGCTTAAAAACGCATTTAGTATTTTCGCCTAGCAGATTTCGTGTTCTGGCAAAAAAAAAAAAAAAAAAAGTACAGTTACTCGAAGGAAACTTTTGCGAAAAACTTTAGGCGCAAACGATTCAGTGAAATAAATGCTTTCGTTTTCATTAATAATTCGATAGACTCCAGAACCTCTCTGAATTCTGTTTTGGATTCAAGAAAGTTAAGGATTCGTTTCATCTCTAACAAAACCACCGAGAGCCATTTGAGAAAAATATTTGATGCAAGTGTCGTACGCAAACTATTCAGTGAATGTGTTTTGAATAATTAACCCCTTTTATTATTAAATAAGTGCCCAAATCTCCATGTGGTATTAGTTTATGAGAGATTAAAATCGAGTTTATATTATTTTTTCAGTCATTTCTACTTATTTATTTGATTTTTGCAAATGTATGTTTAGCTGAATTTTTGCATAATCTTAGAAAGGTATTTCTGCCATTTTTAATTCTAAGCAAATTCAGTTTTGTGCACTTAGGAAAACAAAATCAAATATCGCTGAAATAGAAGAAATAATAAGCATAAAAGAAAAAGAAAACCCAACGAAATTTTGGAAGGTACTGAATTTGAAATAGAAACTCAAACAATGCAAGAAGCATTGAAGGAAATTATTTTTGCATTAGATGACTCATACCCTAAAAAACAAAATTTCAGCACGTAGGAAACATGGGATGCTGGCGCCATCTAGTAACATAAGATTGAACAAGCGTTGCTTAGCAGTTCATAATTAGAAGTATATTATCTTTATAAAGCAACATAACAATTGACAATTCAGAAGGATATTATTGTGTATGTCCAGTTCTTTGGTGATCAGCTAAAATTTAAGTAGTAGGAAAATGGTAATTTTGCTTTTTTTTAAATTGTATTTCTAAAAAACTGTGTGTTGATTAACTAACACAAAACTTTATTTCGATTAAATGAGAAGCAGCATTTTCGTTTACCAATAGTTATAAATCTCACTGATTTTTAGCTCAAAGGACGTTAGGGCAGAAAGGCTATTAATTTCGTTGTGGCATTTTGCGTTGAATCACTCTAAACGGCGTATTACTTTTCAAATTGTTGCCGCCAAACATTACCGCCCTGTATTGTATTTAAAGAAATTAAATAATGAAGAATCTGCATTAAATGTATGTATGTTTCTCGCATTGTGATAAAACAACGGTATCTACAGCAATCCAGTTTTGAATAACGTACATCTCCACCCGAATATGAGCATCTGGAAGCCTAAATTTGGAATTTGTTTTATTTTCTATTTCATAGTTTGTATTTATGAGTATTTGATTGAGAAACTCAACGATTACAAAGCGAGCAATGGAACACTGTACGAAAACAAAAACATTTTTAGCTCCAGCGCGCGAAACTGTGTATCGGAAATTCTAAAGCTTTTTCTAGCACTTTTTAAATTATTTTGTGATATTGCTGGTGAAATGAACTTTATTGTTTAAGTGCGAAAAACATGATATTTAATAAATAAAGGTAACACAAAAAACGTTAAAAAAAAGCCCCCTTAGGGCGCAATATAAAAATCTGAAAACTATAAGATTTGTTTTTTCCTATTTTATTTGGTTTTATGAATAAGTGGAATATACTTAATTTTAATGAATTTGCAAGAGTAGCTTGCATTATCACTTAAAAGAAGGAGGAAGCAAATACTTAAATTTTATTAGTATTATTTTTTAATTTTCAGTGGTAAACTTTGATTTGAAGCATCGGGCGACAATCTGTTGTTTTCAAACTATAAATACTTTATTTTAATTTATTTCATTATTATTAATTTAAATAACGAAAAATAAAATTCAGAAAAAGTTAAATCTATTAGCAATATTTCTAGTGTTTGAAACTGCAGAGAAAATTCGCTGTCCTATAGTAGCGTTATCGTTTGCATCTGCTTTTACACTAATGTGCTTTGACTCTCATAAATGCACGCATCTAAATCCTTGAAATTTTTTAATCTTTGAAGCATTTGTTGTTTTCAGTTCGCGGATTTTGTGTCCTATCAGAAATAGATAGCATTGTCATATCAGAAAAATATGAGCATCGGAACTTTAATAATAGCAAATATTTTACAATTGATTCAAAAGAGATACTTCATTTGGGTCTGACTCCAAATTATAGCATAACAATCCTTATAATTATAATTCCGGTTCATCGAAAAACGTTAATCCACTTTTTTAATCGAAAATAATCTTTATTTCGTTTTTAGAAAATGCAGAACAACTCTTTAGAACGATAACAACAATAATCTACTGTTGCCACTCCAAGAACAACAAAAATTGAATAATCTTTTTGTTGCCATTCTCAAAACAACAAAAAATAAATAAAACAATATTAATCAGTATTTAAAGTTTCTGTATAAGTTCAAGCCACAACACTTCTATGAAATTTTTGCTTTTCTTTGATGGTTTCACTAGCGTTGTATGCTAGTGATATTATTCTATCACGGAATTTATTCTCACTACTATTATCTGGCGGCGGTCACTTTAAAAAGCCCCTTATACATTTCAAGTTGAGTGAGCCACGTGAAAAACTTTATTAGTCCAAAGGGGCTATTTCCCCAGAATGACTATTAATTTAGTTTTGGCATTTCGCGTTGGTTCACGATAATTCTCGGTTCACTTTTCAAATTGTTGCCACCAAATATTATTGCCGTGCGTTATATTTAAAGAAATTAAATATTGAAGAATATGCATAAATGTGTGCATGTTTCTCTCATTGTGATAAAACAACGTTACCTAGAGCCATCCAATTTTGAATAACGTACGTTTCCATTCGAATATGGGCGCCTGGAAGCCCAAATTTGGAATCTAGAATTTGTTTTGTAATCTATTTCATATTTTTTAAAACTTTAAAGAATTTTTGATTAACAACCTCAACGATTTCAACGCGAGCAATGGCAACAATGTACGGGAAAAAACAACATTTTTATCACAAGCACATTTTCGATACACAGTCTAGCGCGCAAGACTGTGTATCGAAAATTCTAAGGATATGTTCATTTTAAAATTATTTCCCGATATTGCTGTTGAACTGAAATTTATGTTTTAAGTGCGAAGAACATGATATCTAATAAATAAAGGTAACGCACAAAACGTTAAAAAAAACCCTTTGGGCGTAATGTAAAATCTGAAGCTTTCAGATTTTTATTTTTTTATTTTATATGATTTTTTTATTTTGTTTTTGGTGAATGTTTTCTGCGGAAAAGTAAAAATAGTATTATGTAGTTGATTTGACTTTAGCCAACAATTAAAGAGGATATAAATTTACCATCTTCATGGAATTCATCATTAATTGCATCAAGACGGCAAAATTAAATGCATTTTTTCAAACATAGGTTTCTTATAAATGGGCCCGTTTCTATTACAATAGACTTTCTGGCGGAATATTTCTTACGAGTTCATTCTTGACGTAGACAAACAGTATATTTGTAGCAACACTTGTTTGTTGGTCTGTTACCTAAAGAAACTCAGCAACAATTTTCAAACGAATGCCACTAAGTTGTTCCTACATTTTAGGAATGGAATAATACTGATTGAGGGAATATGGTAGACAGTACAGATATTTTCTGCATCATGGTATGAGGAAATCATCCACATGTTAATGATATATTCCCCAGGGTGAAAACTAGGCTGAAAAGGAAAACCTACAGCATCCTTACTGATTTTATTACAAACCTTGATTACGTAACTTACAAAGATAAAACCAAAATAACGAAAGTGAATTGCTTATCAGTGTTATGTAATGAAGTGAATGATTACGCCAATGATAGTTAAAAGACTCATATAATATTCACATAAGAGGCCGCTCTGTTGGCTGTGGTTGTAAGGGTATATGGATAACTAAATACTCTAAATGTTAATTGCTGGATCCGGAAAAGCAATCAGACGACTCTATCGTGGGATTTTAAACTTCTAAATAATATAAGTCCAACTCAGAAGAAGATTTAAAATAAAACCTTTAATTTAGTTGGCGTCTAAATTAACCAGCTAAATTAACGCAACCTGCGCACAAACAAAAAAATTCCGCGCTCTGCTGGAATACAGAACAAACTTTCAGGTAAAATTTAGGCATTAAATTACAAGTTAACACGCACCTACGAGTTTTGCCCAGCCCTCTCAAACTTTCGAAAACAATTACGGCTCGCAAAGCTGTTTCAAATAATTGAGATACTAGGAGAAACGGTAGTGAAACGATCAGCGATAACTGACAAAAGCTCTCTCTCTAACTCAAGAATTCTATGTTTAAATGCATTAAATCATTCGCATTCTGCGAAACCGTCGAAAGTACAACAATAAAAGCAAAATAATAACAACAGAAAATCTGATATCTTTCAACAATTCAATCTGAAATCTTTCAACAAAATCTGAAAGCTTTTAGTTTTTGGATTACGCCCAAAGGGGCGTTTTTTTTAAATCACATAAAATTCAATTCAACCGCAATATCACAAAATATTTTAAAACAGCATATTTTTAGAATTTTCGATAGACAGTATCACTCCCTGGAGATAAAAATGTTTCCGTACAGTGTTGCCATTGCTCGCTTTGAAATCATTGAGTATGTTAATCCAAAATTCGTTGAAGTTTAACAAAACATAAAATAGATAACAAAACAAATACAAAATTCATAATGTTTTTAGACCAATTTGGTTTCTCTTTTTGGAATGGACATTTTACATAATGTGAAGTTTTTTTTTTTTTTTTTTTTTTTTTTTTTTTTTTTTTTTGTGCAGTCAATTTGAAACAATGTTATGTTTTATTCTTTTTCCAAGTGTTTCCAAGATGTTTAGGGAAAATCCTAGAGATTCACTTTTTTTCGGTTTTATATGAATTTTTAATGTAATGAAAATTTGTTTCTTTTTTTGGTTTTCGATCTGAAATGAAGCGGAAATAACGAAACACGTTTTCGAAGCATATTAATCAAATTTACTAAGCTCTAATTCATTTTCCTCTGATGAGTTCTAGGTTGGCCTTTATATTTTTTTTTGGAATTAAATTTATATTTAATTTACTTTCCCACTTTTTACTTCACTTTGAATTTATTTTGATCTTACAAATTCAGCACAGATTCATCTTTTATGTTTTTTATTTACTTATCTAGTTTCTACAGATATGACTATTCTCTCGTTCTCTCTCTCTACATATATAGCTCACTAAAAAAGTATATTAATACTTATTTTATACCTTCATTGTATGTTTAATATCTGGGATCGTGAAAATACTCGGTGACGCTGATTTACACTAACATTATTTATCTTCTGTATATCTGAAAGGGGGGAAATATGTAATGTAATTTTATAAAAGCATTTAAAGTTTTTAATCAAATTAATCGTGAATTAAATGAATTTTTATCTGAATCAATCACATTAAAAAGTAAAAAAAATAATATTCTTAAGAACTGCATCCATTGCTTTCAAATAGCTTAGCTCAGTGGTCTTCAAATTCTGTTCCGCGAAACCCCGGGGGCCCGCGAGTCAAAACAAAAATTCGACATATGACACATATCAAAGAGAATGCTTTGAAAAACTAAACAGTTTTCCAATGGAAAATGACTTACGTTTAGACGACAGTGTTAAAAATAATGTGATAAAGCATCATTTTCAGTTGGAGAAAACTGTAACAGAAAGTATTTCCCAGAAGAGAAAACTAAGTATGACTAGATAAAAAATCTGTTCGAGTACTGCGATAAATCAGAAGGTTAATCAATGAAAGAAAGGAAACAACAGATCAACATATCAACAGTTTCGATGTTAAAATCTAAATTTACATAAGAGTAGCTTCTCTTTTTTTTTTTTTTTCTTTTTGGAGGTTGTTGCAGAATAATTAGCAGTTTCTCACACAGATATAAACCATTCGGAACAATGTATTTAAGTGAGAATTCTTTCTGAACATGCGCGGCAACAAAAATAAAACACAGAGACAAATTAAATGTAGGATTTTAAGTGAGACTGCAGATAACATCTGCCTCACATTATCAACAACTGCAGATAACATCAGCAGACAAACGACTGCAGCTAATATCAACATTATGTTATCAACGACTGCATAATATAAACAGACATATAGATATATAACGACAGATGATATAAACAGACAGTTTGTGCAAAATAATACAAGCATATATTAGTCTCTAAATATAATGCAAGGGTCAGGTGACACTTGGAGCAGGAGTTAATGCTATTAATGAGAAAATTACACTAAAATTTTTAAATAAAAAATAAATACTTTTCTTTAATTGTCTTTACATTAAGTACCTATAACATATCGATCAATTTTAAATACTATTTAAGATATATTTTTCTGAATGTGGGATGGGGTTTCCTCGAAAAACATTATATTGTTAAGGGTTCTGTATGGCAGCAAAGTTTGAAGACCACAGGCTTAGTATGTTAATAACAGACAAATTTGAAAGATAAGTATTTTGCATTTGCCGAATGGCAGCAGACTTGAATAAAAAAGATAAACATCGCTTTTACACTGGACGACGCAAAATCGTATTTCGAGACTAATATTTCTTTCGGGCTATCCCAAACAGGTTAATTAACACAAAACCCTACAAGTAGGTCGACTATCATAGCCTTGAGCTCGGGTTTCAAACCCGAAGAAGGCAGGGATGTCACCCACAGGAAAATTTCGCCTTAGTAAAAAATTCATAGTTTCAGGAGGGGAATTGAGTCAGCCTTTTATTTACACGTCAAGTATTTAGTTGATGCTTATAAAAAACTACTTTCGCTCATGTTTTGGTGTTTAAAAACATGTTCTGTATTTTTTGTTGCTTAATTTACAAGACACGTTAAAAAATAATATGAATCTAAATAAATGTATGTATGTATTTTTCAAGTTTTGGAAAGGAGGGCGGGAGATAAGCTTCTAGCAATGGTAAAAGGGGTGCATGGGACAAAAAAGTTTGAGAACCACTGAATCATTATAGCATGGTGGCACTTAAAAGTCTTTCGAGGCGAAAGCCTTCTGGAGAGGTTTCGTGGTAGAGCAAGAAAAGGGGACCCTTAGGGTCTGTCTTCCACGCCCTGTAGCGCAACAAGAGCAGTTATTCAGAGGGAAGCCGATCAGAATAGTCTAGATCAGGGCTTCTTAAACTTTTGTCATTCACGACCCCATTTATGATTGCGAGTTTCTTGACGACCCCATACAAATATAAAAGAAAAATAAATTAATATTTTTTGGTGATTTATTTATTAGGTAACAATATACATACACATATGAAAATATATAAGTTTAGAATTCGTTTTGAAACATACAAAAATCTAAAATTAAAAATTGCACAAAAAATTATAAAATTGTATTTATTATAGTTTCAAAAATAAAAGTGGATTCTGACCGTCTTAATTCTCTCGAATATATTCAAGTAGTTGCGTGGTAAGTATTAAATTAAAGTATAAGTAAAAAATTTAATGAGATGGATGTGCCTGTTTTTTATTGCATAACAAATCAAATCTTGGTGGAATGTTTGAAACTGCTGGACGTAAGACCTCTTCAACATTTTTTAACGCTGAACGATATTGGGATTTAATATGTGTTAAAGCTGAGAAAGTAACTTCACATAAATATGTGGTGTTGAATGGCAGAAGTACATTTAACGCCATATCAGCGATTGTGGGAAATTCAGTTCTAGTTCCGATCCAGAATTCAGTCAAGGGCTTTTTTTGAAATTGTAGTTTTAAGTTTGAGTCACTCGAAAGCTCAGCAAATTCCTCTTGAGCTTTAAGTGGCAGGTGATCAATCTCACTTAAGCCAATCCAAAACGGCTTTTGAATCCAAACTATTTTTTGGAAATCAATATTTAATTTAAAATATGTCCGGAACTGTATTTCTAGCGCTTTTAAGTGATCTACAATAATTTTTGCAATAAAAGTTTTACAATGAATTTTCTCGATTACAAAATTGTCGACACTGGAAAACATTTCGAACGAATTTTTTTCGACCCTACTTTTCCAAATGTTGATCTTTTTAATAAAACTTTCAATTTTATCATTTGAAGTAAATATATCGCAATATTTTCCTTGAAGAGACAAGTTGAGATCGTTTAACTTCGCAAAAATATCTGACAAATAACACAGCTTGGATAGCCATAAGTCATTTTGAAAAAAAGCAGCAAGTTCACATTTTCGTTCGGTTAAAAATATTTCGATCTCGTCCTTTAATAACAATAATCTTCTTAAACTTTGACCTCTTGACAACCATCTTACTTCTGCATGTAATAACAAAGTTGTGTAGTTGGAATCCGTATCCTTACAGAGATTTGAAAATAAGCGACTGTTAAGGGCGTGGCTCTTAATAAAATTTATGATCTTAACAGCATCCTGAAGCACATCGTTCAATTCTGGTGCTAATTTTTTTGCTGCAAGAGCCTCTCGGTGAATAAGGCAGTGAGTAAAAGTTATATGATCATAATGAGCAGCTTGAAAAAATGATTTAAAACCAATATTTTTGCCCGTCATCGCTCTTGCACCATCTGTGCATATTCCACAGCAATTTTTCCATTCTAAACCTTCTGCTTTTAAAAATTCGTCAACTTTACAATATATGTCTTTCCCTGTAGTATGGTCTTCCATAGGACGACAAAATAACAATTCTTCCTCCACGCTTTCTTTATAAACGTACCTGACATATACTAACAACTGAGCCAATTTAGTAAAATCAGTTGTTTCGTCCAACTGAATTGAAAATTTTGGGCTTTCTTTAATTCTTGTAATAAGTTGTATTAATTGATCCTTGTTAATATCAGAAATTCTATTCGAGACAGTGTCGTTCGACAAAGGAATTTTTCGAATATCATCGCCATATTTTCTTCCATGTAGTATTTCTACCATTTTAATAGCAGCAGGTAACACAAGATCTTCTCCAATGGTGAACGGCTTTTTATTTTTAGCAATACAGTATGAAACTTCATATGACGCTAGTAAATATTTTTCATTAACAGTTATAAGTTTTTCAAAGATTTTCTTTTCTTTATTTAAGGATTTATACAGTCTTTCAAAATATTCTTTTGGTTTATTGACATACGAAACATGCTTTGATTCAAGATGTCTTTTTAATTTTGATGGTTTCATACTCTCCGAAGCCAATAATTCATTGCAGATCAAACAAAGAGGTTGTTCATTACCCTCACAATTTTGAAATGTAAAGCCAAATTGAAGAAAAGACTCATCATATTTTCTTTTTCGCACATTAGATACCTGTTTTCCAATACTTTGTCCTGCCTGAGAAGAGTTTGTAGCATTATCATCTGCGTCATTATCATTTTTATTTAAGTTCAGCCATTTATCCATGGCCAAAAATTATTTTGATCCTAAAATACAATAAATATATAAAAATAACATATTAAATATATAAAATTATATTAAATATATAAAATTATATTAAATATATAAAATTCACAAATTTTTCAACGGGTTTTACAAGTATTTATGCGCGCTTTTTTATAAGAGCCCCACAGACCGGTTTGGTTAATGCGTATTTGCCAGCGCGTGTATTGAATCATTGTTTAGCTGCAGGTTGCACGTGTGTACGCGC
>KK117287.1:933445-975699 GCA_000611955.2 Stegodyphus mimosarum | reverse complement strand
TGCTGTCGGTGGAGATAGCTCAAAACCTTCAACAAATGCGCGTGTCTAGACGCTGCAAGTCCACTGTATTCCGCCAACTCTAGTGATGTTATAAAATGGTATATATATATTATATATAAATATTTGACATTAAAATCTCTCGCGACCCCAGAATTTTGCTACGCGACCCCAAATGGGGTCGCGACCCATAGTTTAAGAAGCCCTGGTCTAGATCACACGTGACCAAACCGCGACTCGCGAGCCGCATGCGGCTCTCCGACACCTTAACTGTGGCTCGTGAGCTACTTGCGATCCTATGCCATCTGAAAGGCGACTGATTTTGAATAAATATAGTTTAATTTTTTAATACAAATGGAATTTGAAATAGAAATCCTGCCGTGACACGTTTCTTTATATATCGCTAATTTAATTTCCGATATTATGTATGTAAAAATCTGATAGACTTCAAACTGTCCACTGCTGGATTATCGCCAGAGCAACAAACACCTAAAATTACAAATAATTCCATTTCTGGAAATTACTATTCCGGTTACGTTACTTTTTGAACAGGTAATGGTCATCGGAATATATACGAAATTAATCTAAAACGCAATGCTAATATTTTAATTTAGTTATTCTCCCTAACATTTTTTTCTCTCAATTTTACTTCAGGTAGTATCTTCTTACATTTCTATGTGATCCCATTGTACACAACAGTTGTGATCCACCTGGAGGATTGTCTATTCGTTGTAGGGTACTACTTTTATTCAGTCCTTGAATGGGGTGAGTAACTTCTAAAGAAACCTTTGTCGTCTTGCAATCCATGTAGAGCTCTTTTAATTTGTGGAAGAATTTTACGAGGATTTTATTTTTGGTGGAGTAAATCTTCAGCTTCTTACTTGGTTGTCTCAATTTTCTGGCGAACTGCTTCGAAATTAATTTTCTATCCCTAAGCAAGTCAGGAATTTTTATGCAATTGCTTTTCACATTTCGCAACCATTTACAATAATATGCTTCATGAACACTTTTAGCAAATAAACTTTATCTTTCGTAATAATTTCTTGGTAATCCTGGCCAGATATCATAATTTATTTCACCAATGGAATGCTGAAACATTTGGAGTCGTGAGAAGAATCACTGGTTTGACAACAATTTAAATTTTAGTCAAAATGCTTAATTCCCATTTTATCAAATATTGTTATTCCAGATAGAGATCTTTCACCTTAATCATCAAATCTTTATATCAATAACGTTGCATCAAGCCATGAGGGATCAACAGAACACAAACATCTCTCTTTTCCAAAGTTTTTGTCAAAATCGGCTTATTTATATTGGTGAAATCTCTTTAGCTTTGAGATATGTTCTTGTAATTTTCAATTTCCTGTTTGATGACCTTCTTTCTTTCTACTTTGCACTAGGTTAGGGGCAATATTCTGCCAGGCATTTCTAATAATTTTCACCCTTTAGTTCTGTCGCTCTTTAGCTGCCCAGGCTCTGATGCCAGCATTACACTTCTTTGAATATGTTGATATTTTTTGTCTTCCAATTTTCGGTCCTCATGTACGTCTGACACGTCCTTCATGAAAGCTTAATAGCCAATCGAGAAGTTGACGAAAAGTTGGATCAAGCAGTTGTACAAAGTTGTGAAATTTTACTCCCGTAAACATTTATTTTTAAAGTCTGATCTTTTTTTTTTTCCTCTCTAAAATATCTTCTGCTTATAGACTCCATTTCAAATTCAATTTGAGATTTATTTTTTGTACATAGGTTAGGTAACCAATTTGAAAGTTATACTGTTTAACTGAGCTGCTGACAATAATTTATTTTAAAATTTCTTCCGAGTTATTTTACTCAGAAATTCAAGATGAGACGTTAAGTCATTTGACCGCTTTTATGAGTCCAACATTTAGAATATGATGGATCCGTACACCAATTTGGCGAGAGCTTTGGAACTGAACTATTGTGCCGTCGTCTGCCATGTTACGAAAGGCCTCCACATCGAACATCTGTACATGTCCATAGAAATATAAAGAGTTACGCGTTCATATTACATCTACATTTGTGAAATAAATTCGTTATAGTAGTGACATTTATGTTTTCTTTCTGTAACATTAATTTTCATTTGCCGTGTATTTGAAAAACAGCTCAAAATCAAACAGCTAGTTTGAAGTGTTCGGCTAGCAGACGGATGGAATATGTGCTCGACGAAGTATTTATATAGCCCGGCATGAACTGCAAGATTTATTAGCAATGGGCTATGTATGTCCAAAATTATCGTAACGATTCAAGAGATCGTTTTCGAGAATTTTCAATGATGAGCATGAATTTTGATATCTATTTCAAAATTATAAGACAGTTCGGGAAATAGTTTCGAGAATTTTCAATGATGCCCACTGTACAAATTACTAAACAATTCTGGCAGATTCCGTTCGATGCCACGCTGAAATACTCTATCAGTCAGGCCCCTCATGAGAGATACTAATTATTCAAATATTACTGAAATTTTAATCATATTTTTTTTTGGTTAATTCTTCTATACTAGGCATCATTAAAAGTAGTTATTCCAAAGTTTTGCGAAAAACTTTTTTAACAATTTCTTTGATTAGGTTCCAAAAATGCGAATAATCTTAGTATTTTGGTCCTTATGTGAATTGAGTGGAGAATCAAAATTAATTTTTAAGCAAAAGCCTAAACAAGTTAATAGCTTATTTTTAAATAAATATTTTTTCTCGAATAACAGTTTTTATGCAGTGCACGTTGACGTGTATCATTTAATTTACACTTTCTAAAAGACTGCTTATGAATTATTTAAAAAAATCACTCAGTTTTCTTTTAAATAAAGCTTTGTAATTTACTCAAATAACACTTTTTATGTAACTGTAGACCAATGAATATGCTCCCGATTACTTTTACTTCTATTAGGATGAAACAACAATAATTATAAACGAAGAGCTATAAAGGAAATCAAACTAAAATATTTGGTTTCTCTTACAAATTTTTATTTTCTTTGGGCTTAAATTTTCTGAACACAAAACAGTAGACATAAAATGTATTTATTCATATTTATATGTAATCATGTTAATCGCATATACATTAATTTTATTCAAAACCTGTTTGTCGATATAAAATTGGAGTTGAGGCTCTTGAACGTTCATAAAATCTATCATGCGCCTCCCATCTTCTTGAAGTTTGGCCATCCGTGTTTAGATTGTCTGAGAATATTTTAAAAAGGGCTTTTGCAAAACTTTGTTACTTTTGGTGTTTAGGGTAGGACTTTTTTTTTCTTTGCTTAGGACGATAAATTGCATTAGAGACGAGCTAGCTTAAATCGGAATGAAAATTTTAATTCGAATTTCAGATGTTAAAATGAGATCTGTAATACCAAGATCAAATTAGAATTTCTCTGTAATCTTATAATTTTTATACTTTTTAGCTTTTTAAATATTAGTTTTTTCAATTTCTTTAAGCTTTAATGACATTTTTCAGATTGCAATGCTTTTTCAGCTCTTCATATAACATTACTTACAGTTTTAAAGATAAATTTCTAAAAACTGTTTAACTTTAATTCTATAAATTATTGTTTTCTTTAAACCTACAATACTTTTTAATTTTTTTTTAATTTTGAAATTTTTCTACTTTTAACTACAGATGGCTATCGACTTAAGCACGTTATACTTAGCACTAATCGCTGTTTCGCGCATTTTTAGTCCAAAGGGGGCAATTTGTCCGTAGGACTATTAATTTCGTTTTGGCATTTTGCGTTGATTCACTAAAAGCGTTGTTTCACTTTTGAAATTGTTGCTACCAAATATTATCGCCCTGTATTATATTTAAAGAAATTAAATAACGAAGAATCTGCATAAATGTATATATGTTTCTTGCATTGTGCTAAAACAACGGTACTTAGAGCCATCCAATTTTGAATATTGAACGTTTTCACCCGAATATGGCATGCGGAAGCCCAAATTTGAAATTTGTTTTATTATCGATTTCGTATTTTGTAAAACTTTAACGAATTTTTGATTAACAAACTCAAGGATTTTAAAGCGACAGTTTGTCGACATGTTGATGTTTCGATTGAATCTTACACAGTACCTCTGGGAAATAAATACTTAATTGAGCAGAGAGTTAAATGAAATACACAATTAGAGTGAGGAAGAAGATGATGATGAGTGGTTTTCGTCTAACTCTTGACAAGTTTATAAAGAAAACACTTGAAAGCGTTTAAACACGCCTCGTTAACTTAATGATGCATATTGATAAATAAATAATACTGTCGATAAATAAATATTTTTAAGTACAGTTTTTAATGTTAACTATAATGAAATTTAAATTTTTAATGTAATCTTTTATACATCCTTCTACATTTGAACATTCAGCATTCGCACACATTTCCTGGAATTAATTATGTGCAAAAGTCGAGAAGCCAAACGTGCACCTGTATTTTCTTAATTGGCGGAAGATTTCCTTTCCGTAGAAACTAATTCGCAAAGAGGAAAACATTTTGCGTTTTACATTTCCTGTATGACAATGTTAGACAGAAGAGCCATCTTTTTCTTTCTTTCTTCTAGTTTCTGCAAATTAACACCGATGGAATATCCCCAGTCTATGCAGAACAGGACTGCATTTCAATCAGGAAGCATAAAACGGCACCGTAAGAGTAAGAAACTGCGAGCAAAAAGTAAGTTGATAAAATACATAAGGAAAGTGGTTCATAAATAAATAATGTCTTACTTTCAAATATATTCGGAGCTACTTTTTATGCATTCAATGTATAACTTCAAAAGACGTTTTTTTTTTAATCATCTGCCGCTTGTCGGCGTTTGGCTTCCTTGTTATTCTAATATAATGATCCTCAAAAATATAAATTAGGCAATCCAGAATTGTGTAACGTTTAGCATAGGCCTGTTAAGTTCTTGACAACGCTTAAATTGGCAACCGCACAGGAAGCTAAACTGTTTTATTTTTAACTAGCCAAAGTATCCGATGGCAGTTAAGTTAGATTGAGAGTAATGGCATCTAACAACAGACAGAACGATACCGCTGTAATCCTTCTCTTAAAAACGATGCAAAAAATACGATTCATAGTAATACATTTTTCAGTCTGATGCGCTATGGAACCCAGATAAAAAATTTCTATAGAAAAGTAAGCTAATTCCCTTTCATTATATCAGCAATAATGGCACGCAGTTTTTAATGATTTTCGTCTTTCTAATCAAATGGTTGTAAAAGCTCAGGTTCTCTCCAATATTTCACCTACATTCAATTTTAGTCGCTAAAATGCAGCTAGAAAAGAATTGTAGAAAGTTTGGTGAGGATAGCTATAGAGGTAGCTATGAGTTATTAGAGGACAAACAAACTTCTTTATACATATAGATAATAGACTAAGCATTCGTCAATAAAAATTATGTTTCCTATGAATTTCAGTCCTTTAAAGTACTTATGAACATTATTGCATTGTGTTATTGATTTAGTATAAAATAATTAGGTATTATAAACTTTTAATAAATAATGGCTTATGTATGCTGAAATCTGTTGCTATTAGAAATTTTGAAAATTCAGTGCACAGAAACTGCGACAGGTAATATCTAACAGTCAAAATGTAAACAAAAATCAGAAAGTAAGTTATTGATTTAAATTTCTAGACCATAATTGCAAGGAATAAAGCTAAAACAGTAAAGTTATGGATCTCTACTGAAAATCGCATAATCCAGAAATTTGTATGATAACGAGTATGAATATTGAATGAAAACTGCATAGTAACAAAAGTGTACAGCAAAATTAAATCACTGTTATATAAGTAAAACAGTGATTTGAAAAACGTTAGAGTCATATTTTGGATCTTTTCATTCCACGAAGAGAACGTGTGTTACCTTGGAATGCGGTTCATGCGTCGGTGCATTTTCAACAGTTCCGCATAATTTTAATCGTTTTATAACATCGAAAATAGTTGACTTTTTTTATGTTTCGTGTACTTTTTACCATCTTTAAAATGAAAAATAATTAAATTTCTAACCGAATTTGTTGTTAATTTTAGTGTCTTACCATGTTCCCTTCAGATATGGAAACGTTAATACACTGCTCGACATTGAAAATGCAACACCAAGAAGGAGTGGTCAGAAAGTGATGAAATTTGGAAAAAAGACAGAGACAGCAAGCGAGTGATCTTTATTTTAAAATGATAATCAGAATACAGAGCGAGAACTGCGTAGGCTCAGTAGGATGTAGGACCACCGCGAACAGCGATGCACGAAGAAACACGTCTAGGTATAAAGTCAATAAAGCCCCGTTCACATGCAACGCTCCTTCGCTCAGCTGTCGTTAGCAAGAGGAGAAAAAGGAGACGGGAAGGAGTTTAATTTTTAGGACCCGTTCAGAAGACCGCCGTCTTCCTTCCCTTTACAGATACGCCACTGTGCGAATTGTTTGATTTCTAATAGTGTTTACACATTTTTAACGTTGTTTGTGTTGTTAATTTCGTAATCGGTACTTCCGCAATTGGTACAGGAACTTTCGTAATGGTTCCTGAAAAATCCGTGCATTATAATTTTTATAATTAGAATTATTATTATTTTGTAGGCTTTTATTTAGCTCACTCTTGGTGCTTGTCGCTATGATTAAAAGATGGTCATCGATTTTTAAATTGTTTCCCGATAAGAATCGAATTCAAACTTTGCACATATACTGCTTTTGGATGTGGAGTCACAATTTTGATTTTTAGAGGGTTAGATTTTTTTTTTTCAAGTTTTTCTTCTTTAAAGTTGAAACGATGTTTTGGAAGTATTTGCGTTAAATAAACTGAGAATCTCAGAACATTACTCTTTGTACCATAAGACAACAGTGGGAAAAAAAATTTACCTTTTTTTTTCGGTTGTTTTTTGTTTTGTTTTGGGACTATTTTTGAAAATCGCTCCTATTTTTAGACTTTTTGACACCTATTAATTTTAAAATTTCATATCTAAAAATATATCGGTTACAAACTTCCGAAATTTTTACAAGTTATAAAACAAACTTTTCGCATTTATAAAAATTATAGATAAAATTAAATGGATGATTTTTACTTTTTTAAAAGATACGCAATGAAGCAGAATAGGAAATACTGGTTTTTCTTGGGAATCATTACGAAACATCAGTTTCAAAGTAATAATCTCATTACTTAACTCTATTTTCATGATATTATTTACACTATATAATTTGTTATTGTTGCGAGGTGTTAGTTCAGCGTGAGATCGGAGGTATTTCCGAGTTAGCTTTCTCTTAAGATGCGCTTTGCACTGCGTTGTGTTTAACGTTCTTAGTAATTTGAAGCGTAACTACTGAGTACACTTTGTGACATTCTAAACACTTGTACGAGTATTTCTGTGGAAAATTCCAGAACTTTGAAGTGTTTAGGTTGATAAAATAAATTTAAGGAAACTATTATCGGGCCTGTGTGCAATGATAATCATTTACGAACTATTATCAATCTATTACAAACCTGTACGCATGCAACAATATTATAATTAATTCATGTATTAAAATTGTTTTGAACGTGTTTCACAAAACAAAAACATATAAAGAAAAATTCTACTTGCATTTTATGATTTTTTTGCAATATTTCTGGCCAAATAAGGTTTTAAATAAAGGCTTGTAATTTATATTTATATTAACCAAATGTATAAATAGCACTAAACTTTTACATATATTTATGAACTGAAATTCAGTAATAAAATTTTTAGGAAGTTTGAAATGATTTAATGACTATTTAGACAGTTTGTATTCTTTAAACTGCATTTTCTCACTTTTAATTTTTTCTATAAATCCTTTCACTTTAAGTCCTAAAACATATACAGGTATGGACTAAATTATTTGATATTTTTACTGCTTATTTAAAATTATGTACATTATAGAAACAAGGATGGGTTTTGCAAAATACTGAAAAGAAAAATTATTTGAAATGAAAATGTGACGGAGATCATATTTGTTTTAAAGATTTTACATGGAAAAGTGTTTTTACTTTTTTTCTCAGAAACTAATGCATTAATTGCAAAATCAATCCTTGAAGTTATTAAGAATAATAAATACAATAAAAAAATCTGGGGGGAACACTGAGAATTGTAGGAGAAGAAAGACATTTTAATTGTTAAATTTTTATTAAAAAACTATTTCTTTGTTAAAAATTAAAATAATTTTGTCGTACAAAAAACTTTTAATAATATTCATAAAAAGTAGATGAAAGTTCCTAAATAAAATTTAAAAAATCATTCAAAAGATACCGAGCCCCTTGTCGCTTTGAACCGATATGCGCGTCAGAGCTCTTTAACTTTAGTTTTAATTTCAATGATATTTCTGAATTATCCAGCATCAGATAATGTTGTTTGTACTTGTTTATAAATATCCGTCTCTTGTACAGTTCCATCTATTTTTGGAGGGGATGCTATCACATCCGCAGACATCTATCAACGCGACTGTTTCGCTGGCAGTCCAGCGAGCAGTCGATTGCACGTCAGCCATGTTGCTTACTAAAATTAAGTGAACCACGCAATCTCGCAGTGCAGTATCGGAAATCTCCCCATTTGCCCTGCCCCTGAGAGGTAGGAAAATTCTGTCAGGTTCCTCCTCCATTCCGAGAAGCAGTTAATGCTTCTTCGCCATGTGAATGGGACACGTTGGAAGAACCGGTTTTCGCCACTGGTCGAATCTGCTCTTGTGAACGGGGCTTAGAGTCAATAAGAGTGCGGATAGTGTCCTGAGGGATGGCTGTCCATTCCCTTTCAACCATTTGCCACAGTTCGTCTTCTGAACGAGGCAGGAGCAGAGTATGCAAACGGCTTCCAATCACATCCCACACATGTTCGATTGGTGACAGGTCAGGAGAGTACGGTGGCCAAGGAAGCATCTGTATACCTTGCAGATGTTGGCAGATGCGAGCACTGTGTGGTCGGGTGTTACCCTGCTGAAAAATTGCATTAGGCAGCCCCTGAAGGTAGAGGATTGCCACCGGCCGCAGTACTTTATTCAAGTATCGTTGGGCCGTCATAAAGACCCTAAATACGAACTAGAGGTGACCTGGAATCGTAGGCAATAGCGCCCCAAACCATTATGCCACGTTGTCGCGCGGTGGGACGTTCCACAGTTACTGCCGGACTAGATCTGTCTTCACGTCGACGCTACACACGTATGCGGCGATTGTTACTGGATAAACAGAAGCGTGACTCATCTGACAACATGAAGTTTCGCCATTCTGTCATCCACATCGCCACAGTCCGGCAACATTCTAAACGTTGGAGTCTATGCTGGGGGGTCAATGGCAGTCTTCTTAACGGACGCCGTGAGTGCAGGCCACGTTCAACCAATCGACGGGAAATGGTTCTCGTCGACACGGGAACATCCAGGGTATATTGCACATGCTGCAGAATCGCGGTACAAGTGACTTGCGGGACCGCCACAGCTTCTCGGCGGATGCGTGGATCCACGAGTGCTGACGACACTCTGGCTGCACCTGCATCCTTTCTTCTTCCCACATTCCCTTGTTCCAACCATGTTCGCCATAGCCGATGCACCGTGCTCGCATCCATGTGGGTATCAGCTGCGATTCGACATAAGGACTAACCCGCCCTTCTCAGTCCGATCACCATACCACTCGTAAAATCGTCTATCTGCTGGAAGTGCCTTCGTTGACGGCGGCCTGGTATTCTCTTCTTTTACACGTATCCTCTGGGACAAAAACCAACTTTCTTCGATGATTCGTCTGGCAGAAATAACGACACGAATATTGCCCATTCTGCACGCTTCTTCCCTTGTATCTTACTCCACGTGCGTCGGAGAGCTGCGCATTTCACATCATTCGCATAACTCAGTGACGTGCGTCTACTTTAAAAATTGCATACATTTCTGACCAATCCTTCTTGGTGTTGCATTTTCAATGTCGAGCAGTGTATATTTTGCTAAACAAATAGCTACAAACGGCTTTTACCGCTAAGACGCTGGTGGGAACTCTGGTAGTTCGGTCCTGGCAAAAGGACTGGCTTCAGGGCATTTTCGTTGTTTTTTCTGATGTTTTTTAATGTGAATTTGACCCAGCTCCCCATAAAATTTCCTCCACAGGCATTCTTACCCTTCTGTGTAGTGCCTAATGGCAGAGCACGTAATACAAAAATAACACTGTTTGAAAAATTATTTTATTTCAAAAAATATTTTCATGATATTTCTATCCGCCAAAAAATACTATGCGTTCTACTAAATTAAAGCGTTTTGACGGACATAACAAATTATTATTATTATACCTGACTCTGGCAACCTGTAGGGGAGTAAAGGAAGTTACTTTTCGGAAGTACAAAATACTGTATGTTATTATTATATAGAAGGGATACGAAGCATACAGGAGATACTATTTTACCATATTTCACAACTAATTTCTAAAATTAGATGTGTTGGAGCTCTGTGGAAAATCATCAGAAAAAAAAGAAATAGAAGTAAATACACGAAATAACTAATATTAGTCATAATTTGAATAGGAAATTAATTAATGAAATTAGACAATTAAATAATTTAAATCAAATTCAATAGAATGTAAAGACATAAGTAAAAATTGAATAAATTATTGTGTCAATAAAATAATCATTTAAATAGTAGAATTAATAAACAGCAATTAATAGAATGATTAGTTAAATAATTTAAAAATGTCTGAAAGTTTTCAGATTTTAATGGGCGCCTAAAATGATTTGTAAATATTTTTTAGTCTCTCGTTGAGTTTGTATTCAGTCGTGCTAACACCCCCTTTTTTTTTTGTTCCGTTGTTGATCTTTTGAACTTATCATTATTAAGCATCATTTTCTTCACACTTACGCCATATACAACTCAACAGCAAAATCTAAAAATTTTTAAAATCAACATACACTGGTGTGCAAAAATTAAGTCGAAAACGAAGTCGAAAAATTAGCATATCAGCTGAACGAAGAGGCAGAGCGGACAGAAAGACCAATCAGGAGATTAAGTAAGGTGATGTACGGTAGCACATGCGCAGATATGCAGGTAGACGTAATGGGGGAGTGTCTGAGTAGTATAAAGCATGTTGTCGGTGTAAGATCAGTATTTCTGGCAAAGAGATTGCACGCCGTATAGCAGTTAAAATCACACCGAGTTGCTGCCTCAGCGAGAAATGGCGAATAATCAATCTGTTAGACGACATCTGGATGCTTTTACCCGAGGTCGAATCATTGGGAAGTTGGAGGAAGGCCGCAGTGTGACAAGTGTGGCTGCAGAGTGCGAAATTGCTCACAGCATCGTTTCACGACTTTGGAGACAATTTCAAACTACAGGAACAGCTATCCGGGGGTTTAGTAGTGGTCGTCCACGAGGAACCACACCCGCAGATGACCGGTATATTGCCTTACAGGCCAGAAGAAACAGGCGGCAGACAGCGGGAGAAATCGCTAGACACACGACACAGGCGACTGGACGACCGATATCGCGTTTTACCGTGGCCAGAAGACTGCACGGTGGTGGTCTGTTTGCACGACGCCCTGTACGGTGTGTACCTCTAACGCCTGCCCATCGGAGAAGGCGTTCTCTGTGGTGCCGGGAACACCGGAATTGGAGAGACAATGAATGGGGACGAGTACTCTTTACAGATGAGAGCAGATTTAGTCTGAGTTGCGATTCTAGACACATACACATCTGGACAGAGCGGGGAACACGCAATAACCCCTTCAACATCATCAAAAGGGACTGTTTTGGAGGTCGCGGAGTTCTCGTTCGAGCAGACATAATGCTTGGTAGCCGGACCGACCTTCATATCTCCCAAGGAGGTTCGTCACCTGGGACTGCTATTGTAACGAGGTTCTTCTTCCTTACATGCGTCTTTTCACAAGGGCTATGGGTCCTCAGTTCCTCTTCATGGACGACAACGCTCCACCTCATCGCACAGTTACTGTCGAAGAGCTGTTGGAGAGTGAAGATATTGAACACATGGATTGGTCGGCAAGGTCTCTGGATCTAAATCCCGTCAAGCATGTACGGAACTTACTAGGGAGACCCGTGGCAGCACGTAACTTATCGCCAGTAACGATTCCGAAACTGCGATTGGTGCTACCAGAGGAACGAGCAGCAGTGTCTCAACAGCTCATTAACAACCACATATCCAGCATGCACAAATGATGTGAAACCTGCCTGGCAGTCAGGGGAGATCATATCCCCTATTAAAAACCGGATGTTTCTTGCTGGACACCCATCACAGGGATGTTTCGTCCTTCAGTCGCATTGCGCTCCATGCTACTTTTTCAATAAAGCTTCTTTTTATCCCTCTGATTTCTCTTTTAGTAAGTTTTGCTTGCATTACTCATGTGCTTACGTATTGGGGATCTTACGGTATTAAATGTGTTGATTTGGAAAGCTTTTGTACAAAGTTATATTGAAAAAACCGTCTCGTCCTTAATTTTTGCACACCAGTGTATATTTAGAATTCCCGATGCAGTGTTAAGTGTTGGCATACATTTTTGTATTTTTTTTTTCAGTCTTTTCTCAGTTCGTCATATCAAGGTTCAGTTTTCTCAGTAAGATGGCTAACAGTTTTTTTTTTTTTTGAATTTTTATAATGAATTTTTTATGTGTTAAATTTATTTATCAAATATCACGTTCTTCATACCTATGCGAAATAACATTCCATTCAACGGAAAAAATCACAAAATATTTAACAGCAGCATCGCTGCAGAAAAAATGTTTTATTCCGTACGGTGTTACCACTGCTCTCTTTCAAATCGTCGGGTTTGCTAATCAAAAATTCATGAAGTTTTACAAAATACGAAATAAATAATTAAAAATATATGACGTGATTCTATGAAAACACTGAATAATTTTAATTAGATAGATCATGATTTAAATACATATTATATTTAGAGAACCCCCACGCCGCAAAAACAGTACACATTTACAACATCCATGCCTTCTATGGGATTCCAACCCCGGTCCTTCGCTAATCAGAGTATAAATTAACATCTAATAACTTTCTCTTTTAAATAAAAGCAGCAATTACCATTTAGTTTATCACAACGAATACGTAATCGTCATGTTCGATAATATGCACAAAATAGTTAAGTTTAATTTATACTTTCAGGAAAATATATAAATGGGTATTTTATATTTTGTTTTCATTAGTTTGTAACAATATTAATAGTTTCCTGTCTCTCTCTGCAGATTATCTGTAATATAATATTTGCAATTTTAACACCTATCTTTTAACATTTAATATAACATTTGATTACCTTGCTCTTTATTTTAATTAATATTTCTTCGTGTTGGTTGGAATCCTGAATTAGTAAATACCCAAATGATTAAATTTTAAATCACTTTACAGCAAATCGGGTCAATTAAAGAAGTCTGAAATACTCTTTATTACTTATTTGTAACACTTACATTAAAAACCTTTCTTCAGAATATTATTACGTTAAGAGTTATGCTATTTCACATGTTTGTAAATAATTCGAGATATTAAGCTCATAGAAATATAAGGAAAATTCTAATTAATTTATGTGTTTATTTGCATTCTCTCCAAATACAGAATTTTGATTTAGTAATAATTCAAAATATAAAAGATTTAATTTAACTTTTTTTTTTGCATTTTAAAATTCATATGTACTTCTAATATATCTAAATACCATTAACATATGTTACTAATTTAACTTCTAATATCTTTAATAATTAACATCTTTAAAAATACACCAAAAGGCTCTTATAAAAAAATGTAATTAGTTAATATTCTATTAATCGTTTAGTTTTTAAATCGCCAATAGATGGCAGCAGCAAACAGCCAGCCATTTCCCACTTTTATACGTATAAAGGCTGAAATGCTACGATTTTTGATTTTCTCGTCCAGAACACCTGCAGAAGGAGGGGAAAATGCCTGAAATGGTACAACTTTTGTTGCTTATATCCAGAAAGCCTGAATCCGGAAAGCCCGAACCGAGGACATCCCGCAAATTATTCAGTTGAAAAATAATTTTTCATCAACGAATAATCCCGCTTTTACGTCCAATAATTGTGTTAGGTCCAACCATCTAAAAACATCTAATGATTTTTCCAAAAAATCAGAAACTATGTTAAAAATCTCGTATAAACTTTATTCAAAAGACCTTTTTTCGTTCTATTCGGTGTTGCAAACAGTCAAACTTTGAGAGTTTTAGCTGTTCATTAAACGAAGGTGTGTGCACAAAAATAAGTTTTTAAAAAGAATCTAAATCAATTTTGAAAAAAAAAAAGCAATGTCGCTTCACCACATTGTAAAGTGTCATGCACAAACAATATATGTGCAAAATTTAAACTCGACAACTTATCGTCAGGAAGTAGTCCTAAAGTCGATAACAAACTTCTGAGCACAGCGACAAACACCATGAGTGAGCTAAATAAAAGCTTATTAATATATATTATATCAGGTTGCTAACTGCCGATTTTAAAGACGATTGGAAAAGAAGAAAATGAAACGGAAAGAAAAGAGTACCTATACTAACAAAACAGTACCTAGAAGCATCAATGTACTGTTACTAATGTAATTCGTACCACGCAGGGCAGAATTAAAACCTTTAGCGGCCCTAAGCATTTAAAAGATTTTGGTGCAATATATGCCACACATATTTATGCCAATTTTTTCTTCTTTTCTTCTCTCTCTCTCTGTTTCGGTTTAGCCGCACCATGCATTCTATGTTAAAACCGGGAATAGTAAATTTTTGGTGCCCCTTTTCCTAAATTCCTAAGAACCTTTTTGTGGTGCTCCCTTTTCTTGATGCCCTAATCGAATGCTTATATTGCTTAATGGTTAATTAATCCAGCTCAGATACCACGTTTATAATAATCAGCTTTTCTAGAAGTGATGAATCCTCCACTGTCCAAAAAATGGATGCGTCATTGGGGACGCGCTATATTTCTCGGACTCAAGTGTCTCAAGACACGGAAAACAATGATAATACGTTGGGGCAATAGGAAGAAATTCTAGAAAATGAGGCACAATTTCCTGCTTCAAACTGCTGATTTATTGTACGATTGACGCTACCATACGCAGTTAGGTATTCTCCTGAAGCAACAGGACTTCTTGCTGATTCACAAGTGCTCGATATTTAAGGCAGTGGTCTCAAACTGGAGGTCCCCTAAGCAATTTTACGCTGCCCGCGAATACGTTTTATAAAATAATTACCATTATTATGACATTATGCATTATGGTAAGAGTTTGAAGAAAGGCTTAAAGGAGATTTTAATAAATTTGAAGTCAGTTTTACATCACTTTCATTACCGATAAAAACGAAGGCGAATTATGCCCCAGAAGGTCTGCAAATGGAGCTAATTAATTTAAATGGTTTTGATTAACTTCTATTCATATGTATCAAACAATAAATACCCATAGTTATGAATTTTTGCAATAAAAATAATCGCTTTGTTTGCTGGTGCATTTATATGTGAAGAGTTTTTCTACACTTCAAAAAATAATTAGTCAAAGGAAAGAACTAGACTAACCGATAAGCATCAACAATTCGAGATAAAGAAAGTTTCAATTAATTTTTCTCCAAGGTTACAAACTTATCGAAATCGGATGTTGTAGCTGAAAGCTGTAGTAAAAAATAAAGAAGTTTATAATTATTTACATACATGTATATATTTTTCTGTACATCTCAAAGAAAATTTGATAAATAAAATAATAATTCTCAGCTTTGCCCCCCCCCCAAGTACGCCTTTCACCATTGCTAGACGACCATCCCGTCTTTTCAAAAACTAAAAAAATATTGCTTGCAATCTGAGTTTCAGGCTACTAATTTAAGACACGATTTAGTATACATGTGAAACATATCTGTACATTTTCGAGCTATATTTCCGTTTCATCTTGTGTAATGAATGAGCCGTGAAATAATATTAAAAGGTAATGACTATACAGTAAACATCTTGTTTGAATGCAAAGCGGCCTTTGAAGTCCATTCTGAACTGTTTTCACTCCCGACCACTCTGATGAAGGTGTATAATTGTCGTGGGAATCCATTTCTCATTCGCAATCACAATTCATTACAAGAACCTCTCTTCTTTACTTCTTCTTAAGAGAAAAGAACATACATCCAAACGTCGTGCTTTGCTTTCTTAACGCTTTATTAAGGCAAACAATTGACGAGGTTCCATACCTTTCCTTTTATTGCCAATGCCACGAAACTCTTGCAAAGTGTCTGGGGGATCTCTTATGCAATTTATTGAAGATTTGACTTAATTAAATCCTTTACTTCATACGAATCAATGGAAGAAGCACAATGATCATGGGGTTCGACTTGTGACATCAAATTTTCTGAAAGAAATTTTACGAATCAGCAGCGAGTAGTTCTCTCATTAATTTTTCTTTCGCTGAATTCTTTATTGATGCGTTTACCACAGCTGTTGCTAAATTCTCCGATTTGAACTCATGAAGTTATAGCAAACAACAACTTTTATTGATGAGATTCAATGATCGACTTGATGTCTTTAGCATTCAATGTTCAATGTAACTCATCTCGTTGCATGCACATAATATGTGCGCATGCAACGAGATGAGTTATCACAGTGCATGCATATATGTATGTGCATGCAATGTACACGCATTTGTATGCATCTATATATATATATATATAACAGCATATTCAAAGAATGCGTATGTGCACGCTTTGTGCATACACATATTCTTTTAATTCATGTGGAATCGCATTCTTCGAATTTCTAAAACTTATTCAGAAACTCGCATTCTCCGTGGACTGGATCTCCTGACATCTCATCGTCTTATTGCTTACAGGTGAAATAGAAATAAGGAAATTTTCAAAAAAAAATTTGTTTTTAAATAAAGCTTTCCTTTCCTTTAATTCTTACGAATAAAATGAAAAGGAGTCCATGCATCAATTTTAAGTATGCTGAAATTTATCAAGGCAAATAAAAAGAGTACTGAGTAAAGTATAATTCGGCTGATCTAGTGTTATCATAAGAGAACATCATTGCGATTGACAAGTACTGGTCTCTTATGTATCACTTTTGCTTCAGTCTATCCAACTATTGGCAGTACATGCCAACATGAATGCTGTGGTTGCGCATGAGCGACTCCCACTGAATTACTTATTAGCTACCTACTTCACAATATAGTCAACAAAACATTTTGGAATGCAATGTTTCTTTTACAGTAGATGAAGCAAGCTGTGCAATGTGACACATGGTCTTTCGACGTTTCACACGATAGAGTACTCATTTCTCATTGTTAAGGTAGCTTTCTTTGCGTAGAGTACGCATTTCTCATTACTAACTTGCTTAAATTAAGGTAGAGAATTCATTTATCATTGTTAAGCTTGTTTACACTATGGTAGTGTGCTTATTTCGTATTGCTAAACTTACTTATTTTACGGTAATACACACTTTTCTCATAGTTAAGCTTGCTTGCACTACACTAGGATCAAAGCTGGATTAATCATTAAGCAAACAAAGCACGTATTTAGATCATTAAAGAAAGAAGGCATCCTAAAAAGGTTCTTAGGAGCTTAAGAAAGGGTCACCTAAAACTTTCTTATTGCCAGTTTTACCATGGAACGTTTTTTTCGCCAGTTTTACCATGAGACAACTAAAGCAAGATCGAGAAATAAGGAATGCGATTGAAAAAAAAAACTGTTAGATACGTATGTAGGAACACCAAAATCTTTAAGTGCTTAGGGTTAATACAGTACTAGTTAAAGTATTCATTTCTTATTAATAAGCTTGTTTACATTACTGTAGAATATTCATTTTCCATTGTTAAGCTCACTTTCATTGCGGTTGGAGTATTCATTTCTCACTGTTAAGCTTGCTTACATTACAGTAAAATGCACACTTTAGGTAGTGTACACACACAACTTGCCATTACAGTAGACTACTTTCGACGTTTAATATTATGATAAAGTACTCTTTTCCCATCGTTAAGCATGCTTACATTATAGCAGAGTACTAATCGTTTGATATTACGGTAAGTACTCATTTCGACATTTGACATTACGGTGAGTATTTATTTTCACGAATGTCCTCCACTACCCGATAAAATGATGCATCATTGGCTAACTTAAATGCATATAAATACGTACGAAAGAGCAGATGTTTTGCGTTAAGCTTGCTTACATTTAAGATACGTTACAATTCGTTCCGAAAATGATTTATGTCTGGAATAAGAAAGCAAAGAAATTGTAGTTGTTTCTCTGTTCTCATCTGTAGTTGCTTTCCAGACTATTACCTTAATCTAACATTCAAGAAGTACCTCCAAAAAGAAACTGGCTGTATTATACATAGGGAGGGATTGATACTTAAGGAACTATGGTTTTGTTGTAAAATGTGTTGTTCCTTAACAGCACTATTTAAAGGTAGTTTCAGGCATTGCTTACATAATATTCATGATCGCGGCGTATCAAACAATACTAATTCTATTACGTTTTTTGGCACAATTTGGAAACATCCACTCCTAATCATATGCGTGAAAAAAATCTGATTAAATGCGCGAAAAAAATTCGTCCGTGAAGACTCCAACTTCTTTTTCTTGTTCATACTAACAGAGATGGATGAGGATTATTATGATGATGTACTATTATTAGATGAAAAAATATATTTTTCTTCGCAAACATGCAAGCTAAAGATTAAAAGAAAACACAAAGCGGAAGAATTGCAAATCTCGACTTTTACTTTTAAGCGGGATTTGAATTATTTATCAAGTTAAATATTTCCTGTGTTTCCTACGTCGCCCGATTTCCAATACACAGCTTGCATGTTCGTTTTCTTTTAGTGCTTTTTTACCTCATTTCCTACGAAATAGGTATAAAACAGCAGATGTTTCGCGTTAAACTACGAGTTTTCTTTCTACACATATCAATTTTCACACCTGCTCTTTGTCATTAATATACTTGAATTTGTGAGTTAGGCCTCTTCACCAAGATTAATTACTGCATCAAAAAGCAATAAAATTATAACTTTTTATTTTTCATTATAAAATAAATTACAGAGCAAAAAAATAAAATTGTAAAAAATTATAAAACATTAATTATCATCTAATAGGCCGTTGAATTACTAATAATTTCCTGAAAGCCAGCTGTATACCAGATTTCTATGTTACGTAATGTTTCTAGTAAATATTCGAACTGATTTTATTTCTGGATAACTATGAGAGATAAACTGGAATTTTTTGTACTGTTTTCTAACTTCAGTCCTTCAAGTAGCCTACTATTGCAACATATTTCCGCCATCTGGCTATGAATTTCAGTTTTTAGACCAAAGCGGGACAGCTTTGATATATTTAGATTACTAGTTGCCTAAAATGGCTACAGTATGCTAAGCTTAATGTGATCACGTTTGTCCACGGTTATTTTGATAACATAAACCGAATGATAACATTAAACGATGAGAAAAAAATAGCCTTCAAATTAGCCATGGAATTTAACTAATATAATACAAATATAACTCGAAACATATAAATAAGCACTTTCACAGCATTTTAATTTAGGAAAGGCAAAACTCTGAAAGTTATTTGACCGATATTGTACCCTTAATCTTGATATTTGGAGGGCATTCGTCATAGGAAGAGAACTTGCCAATGTAAAACTTAAAGTCAGGCAAAAAAAGCAAACTTAGTTTGGCGTAGATGTTTTCAAGCCCCCCCCCAAAAAAAACTACCTAAAGACCTTTTTTTTTTTGGCCTAATTTTAAATGGTTCACTAAGATTTAAAATTGAAATCAACATATTTGGCCACTTATCCCTCAGTTGGCGACATTTCTCTATAACTCGGCAATATTTATAACGTATTTCAAATTTATTGGGTGACTTCAATTTTCATTTGGCGACTTTACGTCAGACAACTTTTTAATTCAAAAAATTTATGCTGTAATATTGTCCCCATATTAACTGAATTGTGGATCGCAATAAGCCATTATTCTTCATGGTTTCGTATACAAAAGGCCGGAAATTCGATACCAATTTCCGAATGATAATATTAACGCCAATCACACCAAGCGGCGTCTACTGTACTATATATATATATATGTGTGTGTGTGTGTGTGTGTGTGTGTATGTGTGTGGATTTTGTTTTGAGCAAGTCACAACTCATCTTGAAGCAAAGTAAGTTTAATGAAACATTAAATCATATACGACATTATTCATCTATTAATACATATATAATATCTTTCATCTCACTTTCATAAAACTAAAGTGGCGAGAGTTCCATCAATTTTATTCATGCAGAAAACAGCTAACAATTAGATATCTCGCGAGAAAAATGTTAGCCTATGAAGTTATCGCCACTTTCGGCCTTCCTGCTATGTCGTTCACCACGACGACATTATTATGCTTTTGATATCATGAATCATTCATTAGTCATCTTAAATCATCGTTGGTCTTCGCTCTCAAAGTAATCTTCGTAATTTGATGTTTTAAGTATTTCTCTTATTGCCCTTTTCTCATCATCTTCATTCTGAGAAGTTTTTATTCTGGATAAAACACTATCAGTTGATAAACAAAAGGCAACAGGATTTCTGCCCAATGCATTCACATGAGCCATTTTCGAGCCAGATTTATGCTCTGTGACATAACTGAATTCTTCTAATAATACAGCCCATCTAGCAACACACGTAGTAAATCACGTTTACCCATAGTCTTTTAAAAGCAGCGCATTTAAAAGCAATACCCAATAAATAAATTCTGAACTTCTTCAATGCTTCTATAACGGCCGAAACTTCCAGTTCATCATAACTCGAGTACTTTTTCTCAGCATTTGTAGTTTTCTTACTCATATAATATATCGGATAAAATTTATTACTCTCAAGAGATTTTTGTAAAAGTATTGCACCATATCCGTCTATACCAGCATCAGTATGAATATCAGTTTCGTACTTAGAATTTCATACTTAGGATCTGATATTTAACACAGATATTTGGGATACTATATAGTTTTAAGGAGATGAAAAGCATATTGTTGTTCTTCATCACCATAGTTCAATTTACTATCTTTCTGCAAAAGATCGCTCAGAGGTTTAGCAATAAGTGAATAAATAAATTTAAGTAATCGGTTAACCCTAAAAGTCTTTGGATTTATTTCAAAGTAGATGATTCTGAAAACTTAGGAACTGCTCTTGTTTTTAATTCAGATTCCATTTTCAATTGCATGTCCTAAAAACTCAACTCTTTTCTGCAAAAACTGTGATTTTTTTAAAATTAATTTCTAACCCGTAACTACTAGCAATATCCAGAACTTGTTTCAACCTTTCGATTCCATCTACTTCATTAGTAGATAATATGATATCATCCATATAATGTAAAACTATACTAGTATGTATTAAAGGACGGAAAACAGTATTTCTAAATCTCTGAAAAACAGCTGGTGAATTACATAAACCAAATGGTACTTTCAAGAATTGGAACTGACCATTGTGTGTGACGAGTGATGCATAGTGTCTACTAATTTTATTTACATCATCATGAAAGAAACCGTTTTACGATTAATAGTGCTAAAAAACTCTTGGTTCTTGCAACCTACCTAATACGTCTTTAATTAAAGTTAGAGGATATCTGCCTTTTACTATGACTCTATTCAGTTTACGAAAATCTATACAAACTCTGTGAGAACTATCTTTTTTCTTTCTTTACAATGACTACAGGGCTGGAAAATTCTGATGAACATGCTTCGACTACACCCTCTTTAATGCATTCTTCAATCTGTTTATCAACAATTTCCTTTTCTATAATTGCTGAACGTCTGGATCTCAAAGAAACAAGTTGGTCATCTTTGAACTCATCTTGAAAGAAAAAGAACAAGAAAACAGTTAAAAATTAGAGAGATAGTGAGAAAAATGTTAGCCTATGGAGTTAGAATTCCACATTAATATATATATATATATAAAGTAAAAAAGACGTATCTTATAATTTCAGAAACATATGACCAAACTGGTCAAAAATAGCGCTTGAAGCTGCTGATTTTATAACTAAAGATAAATAGGAATGTAAGCTAGAAACCTAGTGAAATAGGTTTCTAACTTACATTTCTATTTATCTTTAGTTATATATATATAAGGATTTTTATTAGTCCAGATACTGCAATTTCAGGGATCCTGTTAGTAATTAATAATAACAAACATGAAGAATACCGTTTATTGCTATTAAATCGCTTATTTTCTTAATCTAAGAAAGACAGATAAAATATGAAATAAAAATGAAATATCTTATGCTTTGCCAAATGGCAATACACTGCCTGAAGGAAGATAAAAATATTTTATTTTGGGTTGTGGTAACACTTTTATAATAGTTAAGTTTGTTGATTATGTTCGAAAAATAAATATCTTATGATGCACCGAGTAATTAATAAAAGTTTCACTGAATTAGCATAAAACATAAAATTAAAAACAGTTTTGAATAAATAAATAGACATATCTAAAATTAAAATTCGGGGTCTGAAGGTTTGGTGAGGACTATGTGTTTTCAAAACTGGAAGAGGGGCTTTAGGTTCCGTTATTTTTTTCACAATGTGAGAAACATTATATACATACATATATACATACACAGAGATTACTTAATGGCAACTATAAATATCCTACGTTTTCGAGCAAGTCACCTGTAACTGACCATAGGAAAAATATCGTGTTTCCAAGTTACATAATGCTTCCAAGTTAATACCTGTTGTAAAAAGTGATTGTCTCTGTACCTTGTGGATAACCACAGAAAATTCAAGCCGAATGCGAAACTGCAGTCACTTGAAATCGAGTGGAATATTTGAATCTGTATGAATGCGGGGAATGAACACATCATCACTTGCGGCATTCCCCACGTTAATAATGGCTACTATTACATTTGGCAATAGATTCTTCATGGTGAATCTTGTTCCGTTCCACAGCTTTGGTGAGTCGATATTACGTAATAGTAATATGACAGGGGATCATTTATTTAAAATGAGCTTGCATGGCTCTATTCCTCTACATTTAAAGTTCTGCCGGGAATGCATAGTGTGGTCTGTATCCATTAATAAATCAATGGACGAAAAGCTGAAAGATTTGGCGGCAAGCATGTCCTGAATAAGCTGTTATAAAATTGTAAATTAATATCTATCCGTCGACCCATTATTTGAAGAATTGAGTTCTGCATTGTTATTCTTTAGTCTCCCTTTCCGCGGAAATTAGCTTTCTGAAAATAATCATTCAGTTTGTCCAGTGTTGTCACAGTTTTGGAAAACAGTAACGGGAGACTGGTACAACATTTAAAAGGTTCTATACTGTTCTAAAGAGTAAACGAACACGGCGCAGTCTAATGATTTTAGTGAGAACTCATAGCGAGAAAGATACAGCGGCGACGTGAAGCTAAGATGGGTGACGTGATTTCAAAATTGAAAATGGGTAGAAATATTAAAATTTATTTTTTATAAGAAATAATTATAAACTCCTTGCTTAGCATGTATGACTTTCCCTGACAGCGCAAATGCAACAATGGGGACGTGAACCTAAGATTGGTGATATGCGCTCAAGATAAATGTAGTGAGTACACTGTTCCGATATAAAAGTCCTGAGTGGGGACCTGGTGGGGTGATTTAACAAAACTGTACGTAGACGGTGACCGTCCTCTTGTTTTGAAGGTCGAGTGTCAAAATTTCATCAAGATCCTGATAAAAGTGTAACTTTTGTATGAAAGACACACACACACAAACACGTACTGTTTTTGTCATTTATATAGATTACGGACAGACAAAGTAGGCAGATGTTTTGTAAGTCTTTCTGCTCGCAGGGCGAAAAGTCAAGTTTGGATGCAAAGGAAAGACATATGGACAGAGAGCAATTTCGTATTTCAGACGAAGAAAAGAAAACTTCGTATTTTTTATAGGAATTTAAAAGGCCAGATTAAAAAAGAGGAAAAAAATAAATAAATACATGTTAGCCCTAGGTTAAAAAAAAACTATTTAGATTGAGAGAGGAAGTCACCTTTCGGTAAATGCACCTATGTGTGTAATGAAATAGCATGAAATTTACGTGTCCTTATAATATATTACGTCTTCTAAGGGTAAGTGTGTGTTTTATTAAATGCTGCGCTGAAGATACTAACTTATTGAGAAAAACAATTTAAAAAGATGGTGCTCGTTTCGAAAGTTTGGGCATTCTTGAACATTTGTTATTTATCAAAAAGGAAGACGAAGCTAAAAAAAACCTCTGATCAGGAACGTGGCGAGGCAAAGAAATTTAATGCTTTGAACTAATTATAAGCAGGCAGAGCCAAACGTGAAGTAAATTGGAATAAGAAAATAAGTATATTTACACCCCCACCCAGCCCGATATATATATACATATACGTAATTTATTTCAATTTCATTATCTCTCAGGAAAGGGTAAGAAAATAATTTAAATGATTAATTTCAATTGATTACCTCCCAGGAAATGATAAGAAAATACTAATGTAATGGTAAATTTTTAAAGGTAAAGTAATAACGAAATGGGAGATTTTTAAAATTTTGAAACTTAGTAAATATTATACAAATCGTAGGAAGTAAAAGGTGTAATATGTATTAAATTCAACGAAAAAATAAAAAAATATTGTTGTGTTCTACAATGTTCCTGGATTTGGAGTGATGCAATGACAACACTTGATGAAGAATCAAGAAAACAATTTATTCGTCAGTATTATAGAGGAGAGTTCTAAAGACACGTTTACAGCCATCGGAAAACAACGATAAACGTTCTGAAACAATCATCAACACAGCCTTAGGCTAGCAGGTTTATAACGGTGAAGAAAGCTTCACGGCAAAGTACTAAAATACAGCTCCCTACTCGGTGGATCGCTCTCAAGCTAATTCATGAACTCATAACACTACTACTGAACTCAGCACACAATAAAACTGCTACTCAGCGTACAGGCAGGGTATTTATAGCTTTTGACCTGCCTTCGAGAACATTCTCCGGAAGACCAGTAAGAATTCATTCTAGAATGCTCTCGCTCCGTCTATGGCATATCACGAATTTTGTCGCCAAATGGACCACTTCGCGCCAAATCTGGCAAGTTATCTGTGTTATTTTCTGGCAATCCTAAACCCGCTTTGCGGGGAAGCAATGTTACCGCAGCTGGGCATTTAGCAACAGTATTTTTCAAGAAAAATTGTTGCCGATTCCATACAAAGATCCAGATTTGTCGAAGGAAATTGGTTCCTTTCCATAAAATTACCAACAATTCAAAATCGCGTTTTGTGTCTCGCATTTTTGAGTAAAACTCCTGTGCTAAAATGTAAAAAAATACAAATATAATTTTTGGATTTAAATCTTGGACTTTCAATAGATGTGAAAGAAATTCCTCGATGCGATGAAAGACAATAAATATAGTATACTAGCATGCTTCTCAAGCAAACAACTAATTCACAATTCAACTAAATTGTGCTGCCGAATTAGCGCTTTCAGAGTTTTTAATTAATATCTCGGAACAGCCCGCAACAGTAAAAAATTAATATCTCGCGCAACCCGCAACAGTCAATTCCTAAATAATTTTTTTGCCAATATAGCGTTTTCAAAGTTTTTAATTAATATCTCTGCTAATTAAAATCGGCTGATTGAAGATGAGAATGTTTGAAATGGTTACCCACGAATTTTTGAAATACCTCTCTCGAAACTCAACTCCCCGCCGTTCCGGAGGAGACAAACAAACAAGCAAATAATAGACAGACGCGCACAGATTTTAGTAATATATTGTACAGAACAATAAGTTAAGCTTAAAATAAGAATCAAGAATTACAAAACGAAGTAAAATTTACTGAACAGAAGCATATAACAACTAAAATTTAAAATTTAAATAGTCTTATCATTTTAAATAGTCTTATCAACAGTTTGATTTATATACGTAGTAAATTTATATGGTACATATTATAGATTTTAAAGAGATAATAAACTATCAAGAGAAAAATAAATATGAATAATGTAATAGTATTCTGCTGATAATTTAAAATAATGTGGCTTTATTTGTCACCAGACTGAATTAAGATAATACAAAAATCTACTTAAAATCATTATAATAAAAATTTAATGGACACTATAAGTAAATATCACTTAAAAGCCTATTGCAGGTTTGTGCAAATTATACGTCTGCATAAATATCTTTTGCAATTTTGAGAATGGCAGCTTATAAAGATTTTAATTTACAAATACTGCCCCAAAAGTAATGAACATTTTTCTCTTAAGAAATTTATTGAACCGATTCACACAGTTACTCAGTATTCTTCGAAATACATCCCTCCTGTTTTAACACACTTGTTAAAACGTGATTTCCATGCTTGATATGCGTCCTGGATGTCCGTCACAGGGATGTTCTTTAGCAACCTCGTCGTAGCCGCCTTGATGTTCTCCAGGATCATCAAATGCTCTCCTTTGAGCGATTTTTTAATTTTCGGGAATAAAAGGAAGTCGGGCGGGGATAAATGAGGACTGTAAGGCGGCTGGGGTAGCGTTGAGATGCCGGCAATGAGCATCGCTTTGATCTCCGATTTGCTCATTCTTGCCTTTTTTGGGCGTGGGGACGACCTCATGCGCCACTCTGCACTCTGTTTTTGTTTCTGGGTTGTATTCGAAACTCCAAGATTTGTCACCACTTACCACATTGTCCAAAAAAGTTTTTTCCATCTTGATTTCGACCGAGCACTCACACAAGGGTTCACTGAAACAGGCACTGTGACTCTTCAGAAGCTCGGAGCCGACTGGCGCTGGTCAAGCTGTCTTCGCAAGACTCCACCACCCTTCCGTGCAAGCGGCAACACTGTGCGGCGGATAGTCGCGGCAGAAGAAAATGGGGCGTATTACTTTCGGGACAGACCTTGTATATCATTGCAACAATGAAATTATATGGCTGCTCTAAAAATACGAAAACGATGGTAAAGGAATTACGAAAAGCTCTATAATTCATAAATATGCCAGTTAAATACTAAGGCATAAAATTATGAAAGTGAAAAAAAAAGTTATAAACCCTTTATACATATTAGAATTTTAATAATAATACTGAAAGGATTATAATAAATAAGGGTCATAAAAAATGCAAATATTTAGATGATTTTAATAAATCTAGCTGGTGTAAATTTCCCATTTCAAGCTAGTAATTAATGATAGCTTAAATAGATCTGTGTTTATTGCTTTGTAGAGAGATTAGGCAATTTCGAAGCAGGAGAGCTATAATAAATGAGTAATGCTCTGGACGGGACTCGAACCACGGACCTCTCGAATACGCGGCGAGCGTGCTGACCACTACACTACGAAGGCATGCGAAGAAGGCGGAACGTTATATACTCCCCCTTTTAAAAGGCGACTGGGGATTAGGGGACTCAATCACCAAACCGTGATGCTGGAGAATCATCAACCACCACCTTTTTTAGTTCGGGAGTCTCTGTAGAGACATTATGTTATTTAGAAGCAGGACAGATGAAAAATAAGCATTGCCCTAGCCGGGACTCGAACCACGGATCTCTCGAATACGCGCCGAGCGTGCTGACCATTACACTACGAAGGCATGCGAAGAAGGCGGGAAAAATACCTTACAGTTTTAAAATCGGTTAGTTTATTAATAAATGACAGAATAAATTTCAAAGAAAAATTTAAAATCTTCTCCTTTGCTGATCGAAAACACACTTCAGCTATTTGAATTTGACCAATGGCAACACATTTCTCTAAAATTCCTGCGTTTGTTTATTAAAGACAAATAAATGTATTACATTCTTCCGAATGACGTTTTTCTGTTATATCGAGGAGTTTTCTGATTAAATTTGAAGCATAAATATCTTGCGTTTTGCAGAGTGGCAACACAAAGCTTTTAAATCGCTGAGTTTTTAATCAAAAGCTCGTTAAATTAACATAAAGTGTATATTTATAGAGGGTGCGGACTCTGTAGTGTGATTTTTGAGAAGTCTTATGTAAAAAGTGGTCTTCCTATTGTTTTGAAGGTCAGGGGGCCTAGTCTCCCCAAGAGCGGAATAAAATTATTAGATCTGTATCAAAGACACGGATACGTGTATGTAGATGGAAGGTAGGAAAACACCTTTAACAGAATTCAAAGACATCATCTATTTTGATTGGGAAATTATCCATATCCATGTATATTTTATTATTATCATGTATACATTATTATTTATTATATAAAAAATCAATAATTTAATATTTTACTCACTTACATTAAAAATCGATAAGAAATATTTTAAAATTTACATTACAAATATCTTACTACAATTGTATGAACGGTTTTCATTCACACCCACACATAAAGGCGAAAGCCTCTCTTCTCTAGGAGCAAGTTAAACGTATTGCTATATAAAGCAGAAAACAGGGGGAACGAATTCAGTTCAACCCTTGTTGCAAACGTGTGATTAAAGTTAATATTATTGAATATTATTAATATAATTTTAATTGCACTGTGATTCTGAAAATTATTTCAAAACTTCTTCCAAACTGGAAAGACTGAAAAAGACTCAGTAGTTAATAAATTAACTTTAAAAATATATTCCTTACCTTCTGTGAAGTAATTTTTTAAAACCAGTACTCAAATTTTTCTGCAGTTACTTATTGTTCCACTAGATGGCAGCACTATGAAAATGTAATTAGTTTCAAAGATCATTTTGTAAGAGGAATCATTTTGGTGTTGGAGTTATCTATCGCCGGGAGCGACGTGTATTAAATGAAATGATGCTTGCACATTGTAACAATTACAATAAGTCTAGGTATCTCAAAGTTAATGGGACGGAAAAATATTTGCGATAAGTAGAATTCTGTTTACCGAAAAAACGAAAGCAATTTCTTTCTCACATTTTTTTTATTTACTCACTATGGTCGGAATTTTGTCATCGATTTATTAACCTTTTTCCTAAATAATCTATCGAGTTCAAATTTAGAAACACGCTGTTTGTTGAAGATTATGCAATGTGGTATAGCGATTTTCTTTTAAATTCGATTTAGATTAAGATTTTTTTTTTAAATATTTAAATGATTTTCCGTGTATCTTTGTTTAACAAAACGAACTGAAGATCTGAGTAATTTATTGTTTGCACAATCAGATACAGCGTAAAAAGGGAAAAAAAATAATTGACACTGGTATAAATTTTGTACCGTCGCTCAAAAGTTTTTGAAAATCGCTTAATTTTATTCGACTATTTTATATTCAAAATTTTAAAATTCCAATATCTAAAAATGTATTAGCTATAATCTTAAACTTTTCGCAGATCATAAAATAAACTCTTCACCTTCTTTTAAAACAAGAATGATTAAAAAAATAAATAAATAAAAATAAGAGAATCAGGGTTTTAATACTTTTTTTTTAATTTGCTGCACTTTTTAATTTTTTATTTAATTTCTTCATGGTGTTTGTCAGTACAGTCAAAACTTTTCTGTCGATTTTTAAACTATTTTCTAACGAGCAATGGAGCTCAAACTTTGCTCAAACACTCATTGTGGATAACCATACATTGCGGAGAAGCCATGTTTTCAAAATGGATTTATATCTTAGTGGTGAACTAAAATTCTCTTGATTTTATTGTTTGCATGATCGAATGGAGTGGAAAAAAATCTTTTACATGAAATTCATATAAAGTTTTTAACTTAATTCCTGATTTGGGAGGCAAAATTGCTGTAAGACCAAATTATGAGAAACAAAAGAGTGATTAGGGTTGTTCAAAAATGATTTTTCAATTGAATAATCGGATTGTTGACGCCTCATTCAGACTAGAAAGATAAAATAAGAAAAAAATATTAAGAATAAGGTTTTTAAAAATTAAACTTTTATTTAAAGTTCATAAAATAATTAATAAACTAATAGGAGAAAAAGTATTTATCATGCAGCTTATTGGGAAGAATAATGATTCTCTTTTTAGAATAAATAGATAAATAATTCTCTTAAATTAAATAAATAAATTCTAAATAGATAAATAATTTAGATAAATAAGTCTCTTTTTAGAATTCCCTAGAGTTTTATACCACAAATAACAAAAGCGTGGGGTTCCTAAATAAGGAAATTTATTCATTTAATTGCATTGTCAAAAAAATAAGCTATTATCTTTATAAATTTATCAAGAATGTCCCATGCTTTTGTCATTCCTAATATTAAATTGTAAATGAATACTGTAAAGAGATTTATTTAATCTCTTGTTTCCATGAAAATATATAATAACTTATTTTCCTCTTTTAATTTCATTAATTATTTTATGAGTTTGAAATAAAAAATATATTAAAAAAAAACATTTTCAATATTTTTTTTTGATTAATTGATTTTTCACAGCCATTTGCAACTGATTTCGTATTGCTAATGAAAATTGCTTTAAATATCAAAGCTACAAATGTAAATATTTATCAAAGTGAATAGTTTAAAAACGAAAAAAGGCATTTGTGATACAAATCTTTGTTTCGTAGTGTCGGAAGTATTTAACTAGTTTAAAATGTATATTTTACATGATTTGAGTTTAATCATTATTATTCTTATTTAAATGTTACTTATAGTCACTGGGTAAATACAAATTATTTATTAATGTAATATTTTCAAGGGTAAAAGCATAAATATAGTAATAATAATTTTAAAAAAAGAAAGAAATTTTATGCGAAAAAATTAAAAACTATATGCCGGATGTTTATATTTTTGCAGCGGTAGATACTGCTTAGTTATGTATAAAGCGTGCAAATCTGCCTGCACCAAGACACATGTATGGTACGCGCATATGGGGTTGGTAGTTGTCCCGGGTATGGCGTGGATGTAAAAAGGAAATTACTACTTTTTAACTCCATGGTGATTACTGGAAAATAAGCCGTCGCTATCGGGAAACAAATAATCAGAAATTACCTTGTAAGGTTTATCCTAATTTTATTAACAGTTATTTTAAGTTATACACCTATCCTATCTTTCTAGTTTCAGCTTACCATTTCCCATCAGAATATAATTTCAGAATCAAAGTGAATGCAAAGGAGTAAGAGTACTATTTAACTCGATGTTTCACCGACTTCGAGAGACAGAGTATGATTTCCTGACTAGCGAGCGTTTGCCTTTTGACTACGTCTCTCTTAGATGCTACGCTCGCCCATACTTTAGGACCTTGCTTGGCTTCGCCGTTTTAATTAATATTTAGGAGCCAACTACTTAGAATCCTGATAGCTTCGGCTATATCTTTCAGGTACCTTTAGTTAAGTTAGTTAGTTTAATTTCATAATTATTCAAGTTCAAGGAGTGGATTGTGTTTATTCTAAGAAATAAAGGGTAGTTAACCCTTCTTAAGTCTTACGTGTTTGTTCACACACTTAAGGGATTATTCGCTTACTAGAGTTTTGTGGGGTTCAAGGTTTTGAACATTAAATTAAATAAGTGAAACCGCACAACCTATTTATTCCAATTCACCAATTTTATGCGTGCACATCTATTTCAAATCTTTATTATATGCGGCTTAAGTGTCTGTTTGCCATCGATAGCTTATTGGTTGCTGGCGTAACTGTACTAGCCAATGGGGTGAAGTTGCCACGGCATTCACGTAGTAAAATAAATTTTATCACAATAGTTATCATTGTTTTAATTTTCATGTTATTTAAATGTTTTTAATTCATACAATTGTTGCTTATTATGCATTTAACTATATTTACATATGAATTACCTAGAAACTTGCAAACGTTGAGAAATTAAAGGAGACGAAACGAACTAAGAGTTGTGCGTAGTACATCTGACCAAGTAGGTTTACCCAAACTCCTATGCTAAATATACTTTCGCGTAAAGAGTTTTAAATTTTGCTCGATTTTATTCCGACATTGTATTTTAAACTAAATTTTCAGCTGAACGCAAATTGAGCTTGTCAGGGGGAAGGTGAACATTTTTTTGCATTAGCAATCATCTGTTTTACATAAAAACTACGTCTTAACGCAATTTCTTTTAAGAATGCCTCCCAGAAAATACAGCACCGAAAAGGAGAAAAAAAGAGCTAAAGCTGCACGAAAACGGTTTTCTCGTCAAAAAAACACTGAACGAAGAAAGAAATGTACCGCCAGTGGTTTCCTTCATTGCACTCTATTTTAAGTAATTAAGCAAGTAGAAGGGGGAAACCCCGTGGGGCAGTAAGCAAAGGCGCGTCCTTGCCGCCTGCCCTGGGTAATTCAGTTTGAATTAACGACACCTTTGCACAAATCATTTTAATTACAATTTATAATATCTAGAACAGCTGTTATTTCGTATGAGTGCCGGTTTTCCAGTTTTAATATAACAAATATAACATTTATAGTACTTAATATTTGACTAAGAATGGGGGGGAATAAAATATCGTTAATAATTATTGTTTGATCATTGAATTTGGTCACACCAAATATTCGTGAAACTCACACACAAATAAGCGGACTGTAATATCTTTAATGTTACTTCTGTTAACAGAAATTACACACACATGAGATCTTTACGTATTCTACTTGGATGGACACTTTTGCCATCCGCACCTTAAAATACATAAATACATATCACATAATCAGCATAACCAGAAACACTCAATAAAAGGGCTGCTAGATCTTCGCTTTTTTCTCTTCTACTCGTAGTTGGCAGATCCTTCAAGTAAAACTGTATTCAAAGATTAGATCTTTCTATCACTTCTCTTCGGCGTTAACATACCGCCCGGACTGGCATTTGTTACACGGTTAACAAATGATAAAAATTAAACACTTTTAAATATACCATATAGTTCAAATCATACACCACAAAAATTTAAATTGATACACATGAACAAAGGCAATAAATATAATTAAACGCAGAACTTGAAATACACAAAATATAAATTCAGAAACAATGTATAACTAGTATTTTTCTTAACTGAGCAAATATGCATTTAACTTATATAACATCTACTGGTAATACAGCTAATTAAGTTACCGGTCTTTTTAAAAAACCAGACTCTTTTTTTACAATACAGAATCTAACCTTTCTATCCTTACCATAAATTAGTTCTTCCATTTTCCCCAGTAACGAAGTTGAAATGAGCATGTTGTCTTCCTTTACTAAAACTATAATGCCCTTTTTAACGTTATCCTCAGAAAAATACAACTTAAATCGTTGTTTCAAATGACTGACATAATCATTTTGCCACTTTTTCCACAAATATTGGGTCATTTTGGTAGTGCTCTGTCAGCGCTTTAAAGACTCGCCAGAAAAATCAGCAAGATCAGGCGCCGTTATAGATGTTAAAGATCGCCCGACTAAAAAGTGGGCTGGTTAAGTGCTTCTAAGTCAGGGGTGGACATTAAGTCGATCGCGATCGACCGGTGGACCACCAAGACATTTTGGGGTGACCGCCTTTACTAAGACCTAAGACGCGCACACTAAAAGAAACATATTTATGGAATGCCGATGCCAGCTAGACTGAAGAATCGGCTTTTCACAATCGATGCGACTGCTTTCGACGTCAGTTACTCTAGAGAATCGGCTTTTCACAATAGATGCGATTGTCTTTACTAAACAAATGATTCGATAAATGTGTAGACGAGACATGTACCTTATTCATTCAGACATGTATCTTCATTGGAAGCATACAGTGAGGCAAACGTACATACGTCGGTAACAGATTCATCAGTTTACGTATGTTCGCTTAATTGAATACGCCCACGTTTCACGGTCTAGCAGTCGCTAAAGTTCTTCAAACATTTAACTTGACACTTTTGTGTTACTTGTTTTTTTATAGTAAAAATAGCAATCTATCACATTTTAAAATAGGGGTACAATGTCGAAAACGAGTGTTAAAAAAGTGGTTAGAGGAGGCTACTATGGTATCGAAAGGCCCGGGTTCGAATCCCGGAGAAGACATGGATGTTTGTAAATGTATAGTGTCAGTGTGGCGTGGCGGCATTCTAAATATGCGGCGAGCCGAAAATCCTCTTGTGTGGATTGGTGGAAGGTAAGAGGGGTGAGAGACCCCCGGATCCCCCCCGGGTGCTGTTCCTCAAAATTGGGGCTGGAAAATAGAAATCCAATCTGTCTTGGGAGTAAGCTCTGGCAACCTTCGTTCCATGCAATATAAACTAGATAACAACAAGTGTTAAAAAAAGAAAATCATACAGTTTTAATAAAGAATCGAAAGAACAGTTTTTCTGTACAGTGACGAATGCAAAATGTGTGTGCTATATATGTCATGCAAGTGTGGCACTTCCAAAATAAAGAAACTTTCAAAGGCACTTCTAAAGCATACATGGAAGTTTTGATGCAGATTTTCCGTTAAAAAGCGAATTGGATAAAGAAAAATTAAAAGAATTTAAATCTCAATTATTCAGACAACAGTCATATTTTATTATACCCAATACTATATCTAAGGCTGCAACAATTGCACCTTTTCGTGTGAGTCATGTGTTAGCAAAACATAAGAAACTTTTCGCAGATGGGGAAATGATAAAAAAAGGGAATTTTTGGAAGGCATCGTTTCATTATTTGATTCATTCAAGAACAAAAATGAAATTATTTCCCCTACAACTTTCGCGTAGAACTGTCACGTGCCGTATAGAGATGATGTATTCTGATCTAGCTGGCCAGTTAACTAAAGATGCTACTAACTGTATTTGCTTTTCCTTGCAGTTTGACGAATCTACGGACATGATTGATATTTCTCAATTTTGCATTTTTATAAGAATAGGCTTTAAGGATATGAGTGTAAAAGAATAATGATTAACAATATTACTCCTAAAGAAGGAAGCACGAGGTGAGGTTGTTTAGTGCGCCTTCAGAAAATACATAGAGGAGAAAAAAATGTTCCAATTTATAAAGTAGTATCTATGATAACTGAAGGGGCCCATCAATGACCGGCACAGTCAATGGATTTTTGGTTATGTGTATCAGAGACAATGAATTATCGAATTTTTCTTATCATTACATTATTCATCAACAAGCCCTCTGTTATAAAATTCTAAATATGCGTCATATTATGGGAATCTGCATGAAAATTGTGAACTCAGTTCGAGGAAGAAGTCTTCAGAGAAGAATATTTCGGGTCCAACTAGAAGAAAACGAATCTGATTACGGCAATTTTTATATCATACAGATGTTCGTTGGTTAAGTCGGAGTTATTTTTACAAAGATTCAGGGACCGACTGCGAGAGGTAAAAGAATTTTTTGAATCAAGTGATAAAGCATACATTGAACTTTTTGATGTTTGGTTGATGGATTTAGCTTTTGTTGTTGATATAACAAGCCATCTTAATGAATTGAACTTACAACTGCAAGGAAAAAAATCAAACAATAGTAGAACTGATTGGATTTGTTAATATTTTCAAAAATAAGTTAAAGCTAATATTTTCCCAGTTGATGAAAAATGAACTTAAAATATTTTTTAAATATTTCTGACGATATTTTTAAAAATGGAGGTACATAAAACAAAGAGAAACACTATGATTAAAATATAAAACTTCATTCCAAATTTGAGAGACGTTTTCAAGAATTCACTAGACTAGAACGAATTGTTACATTCAATGCGTATATAAATGATAAATTCTCTTTATCTCCTGAGGAAAACGAAGTTTTTCTCCTTCAAAATGTCATAATTTAAATATTTTTTAAAGCACATAATTCAGAACCTAAAATAATTTTTGGAATCTAATGGACGAAGTAAAATATCCTAATTTAAAAAAAGTTGCATTTCGTTTAACATCGTTCTTTAGCTCTACCTACCTGTGTGAATTTGAATTTTCAACGATGAATATAATTAAGACAACATTTAGTTATGGAAAAGCATTCGAGAGCTATCTGCCTAAGGGGAGGGATGCCTTCGGGGAGGACTTCTTAGGGGAAACTGGCTCGTGTACCCGTTACACGGGAAAAAAACCACGAAAACGCCAATGTAACCAGTCCGTTCGCCTATATTCAAATCCCGGACCGAACAGCGTTCAGCGACTTTACTGTTCGGCTGCTGGTGGGCCAATGGCATGCATTTTGCGCAAGGCAGCTATATGTATTAAATCGATACGATCTGAATATTTTTACCCATTTTGTGATTGTTTGAATTAAGACAGCATGTCGTTTCCGTCTCACAGACGACCACTTAGAATCCAGTGTAAGATTAGCAGTTAGCAATTATGTAACTAGATATTCAAGATTGGCGAACAATATGAGATTAAGTTTGTAGAGACATTAGGTTATTTCGAAGCAGGAGACATGAAAAATGAGCAACGCCTTCTCCGGGAATCGACCCACGGACCTCTCGGTTACGCGTCGAGCATGCAGACCACTACACCACGAAGGCATGCGAAGAAGGCGGGAGAAATACCTTATATACTACCCCTTTTATAGGGCGACTGGGGTTTTGGGGACCCAATCGCCAAATCGCGGCGGTGGAGAGTCATCATCCACCACGTTTTTAGTTCGGGCGCTAGTGTAGAGACATTAGGTTATTTCGAAGCAAGAGACATGAAAAATGAGCAACGCCTTCGCCGGGAATCGAACCACGGACCTCTCGGTTATGCGTCGAGCATGCAGACCACTACACCACGAAGGCATGCGAAGAAGGCGGGAGAAATACCTTATAAGTCTTCTACTAACTATAACTACAAGGATTATTTTTAGATGAAAATGATTTATATTTTTATGTATTTTGAATTGTTTCATAAGAAATGCATTCTTTTGAAATTATTATATTGTGGCTGTTATTATTATGATTGTATCTTATGTTTTGCTTTAAACGTGGTTTTAAAAGAGTAAATTTCTCTTAGGTAGGTTAAGTAAGTTAAGGTTAGATAAGTAAGTACCTATTCTGTACTTACTATTAAGTTATAATAATTATTGTGAAGCTTTTTTTCTTTTTTTAGCTCACCACACCTACGCTACTGGGTGGACCGCAACACCTTGAAAAAATTAGAAGTAGCCCGTATAGTGGAAAAGTCTGCCCACCCCTGCTCTAAATCATTGTGATGTAATTCGACAGAGGGGCTATTTAAAACTCCTTTTTAAAATTTAAAATTTAAACTTCCAGTGAATCCTTTCAGATGTCAGATATTTGGTTAAGAATTCATCGCGTGTTTCGCCAAATTATACAGTAGTTTCAGTTCATTGCTATCCCTAACAAAATTTCAAGCATTATCGCTAAATATGGATGCACATTTCCCTCTTCTAGAAATAAATCGTTTTAAGGTGCAATAAATGGTTCTGTTGACAAATTTGAAACGATCTCTAGATGGACCTCAGGAGTCAAAGAACAAACAAAAATTGCAACGTAAATCTTGCGCACTATGCCTTTCCTCTTATTTGTATATTTTGTACCAAAAGGGTCGCAAAGTCAACACCAGTGTGGTTAAATGGAAAGGATGGGTTTAGTCTCTGTGGTAAATTACCCATCTTTTGATCCAGCAATACTGGTTTTACCTTGACACACTTTACGCATTCTCTTGCCCACCAGCGGCCGAGCGGTAAAGACGCTGAACACTGGTAGTTCGGTCCGAGGTTCGAATCCCGCGAACGGGCTAGCTGAACGGGCCTTTTCGTGGTTTTCCCCATGTGTAACGTGTATACGAGCCAGTTTTCCTTAGAAAGTCCTCCACGAAGGCATCCCTCCCTTTAGGCAGATAGCCCTCGTGTGCTTTGCCTTAATTGAATAACCTAACCTAACCCGCATTCTCTTATGATCCTCCTAGCAAGATTACGTCCACTTATCGGCCAAATATTTTGTCTAAAACTATGCAAGAGCGCTTGTGCTCCAGTATAGAAGTTTCGAAAAGGGTAGTCTAATATAATTAAACGAGTCAATTTATGATTTTTGGTAAGACAGCTTTGTGTTAAAAGTCAAGTTAGCTTCCTACAGACTACCACATACTCTGACAACTTGACGTTAACAATTCTCATAAGTTTTCAAACGGCAACTAATGAAACCCTTGCTGATGATAATTATAAAAAGTTATATTAATCTTTTTTAAGCGTTGAGTTAAGCTGTAAGCAAAGCAAGACTTCAACAGGGAGGAAACTACCGGCAAAAAATAATATTAGATTCCATTATTTCATATATAATAAATCAAAATAATGATTTCTAAATGCAATATAAATTGCAGATTAAACACATATCAAAGCACTTGCCACAAATCGTTTTTGAAATCAAAATTTTATTACATGAAAGAGAAAGAAGAGATTAGCATGCTTCATATATTAGAATTACTATGTCTACGAGAGAAACTGGTCGACAGTAATATACACTGGTGTGCAAAAATTAAGGACGAGACGGTTTTTTCAATATAACTTTGTACAAAAGCTTTCCAAATCAACACATTTAATACCGTAAGATCCCCAATACGTAAGGACACGAGTAATGTAAGCAACACTTACTAAAAGAGAAATCAGAGGGATAAAAAGAAGCTTTATTGAAAAAGTAGCATGGAGCGCAATGCGACTGAAGGCCGAAACATCCCTGTGATGGGTGTCCAGCAAGAAACATCCGGTCTTTAATATGGGATATGATCTCTCCTGACTGCTAGGCAGGTTTCACATCATTTGTGCATGCTGGATATGTGGTTGTTAATGAGCTGTTCAGACACTGGTGCTCGTTCCTCTTGTAGCACCAATCGCAGTTTCGAAATCGTTACTGGCGATAAGTTACGTGCTGCCACGGGTCTCCCTAGTAAGTTCCGTACATGCTTGACGGGATTTAGATCCAGAGACCTTGCCGACCAATCCATGTGTTCAATATCTTCACTCTCCGACAGCTCTTCGACAGTAACTGTGCGATAAGGTGGAGCGTTGTCGTCCATGAAGAGGAACTGAGGCCCCATAGCCCTTGTGAAAAGACGCATGTAAGGAAGAAGAACCTCGTTACAATAGCAGTCCCAGGGGACGAACCTCCTTGGGAGATATGAAGGTCGGTCCGGCTACCAAGCATTATGTCTGCTCGAACGAGAACTCCACGACCTCCAAAACAGTCCCTTTTGATGATGTTGAAGGGGTTATTGCGTGTTCCCCGCTCTGTCCAGATGTGTATGTGTCTAGAATCGCAACTCAGACTAAATCTGCTCTCATCTGTAAAGAGTACTCGTCCCCATTCATTGTCTCCCCAATTCCGGTGTTCCTGGCACCATGGAGAACGCCTTCTCCGATGGGGAGGCGTTAGAGGTACACACCGTACAGGGCGTCGTGCAAACAGACCACCACCGTGCAGTCTTTTGGCCACGGTAAAACGCGATATCGGTCGTCCAGTCGCCTGTGTCGTGTGTCTAGCGATTTCTCCCGCTGTCTGCCGCCTGTTTCTTCTGGCCTGTAAGGCAATATACCGGTCATCTGCGGGTGTGGTTCCTCGTGGACGACCACTACTAAACCCCCGGATAGCTGTTCCTGTAGTTTGAAATTGTCTCCAAAATCGTGAAACGATGCAATTCCGAACTTTGCAGCCACACTTGTCACACTGCGGCCTTCTTCCAACTTCCCAATGATACCTCGGGTAAAAGCAACCAGATGTCGTCTAACAGATTGATTATTCGCCATTTCTCGCTGAGGCAGCAACTCGGTGTGATTTTAACTGCTATACGGCGTGCAATCTCTTTGCCAGAAATACTGATCTTACACCGACAACATACTTTATACTACTCAGACACTCCCCCATTACGTCTACCTGCATATCTGCCCATGTGCTGCCGTACATCACCTTACTTAATCTCCTGATTGGTCTTTCTGTCCGCTCTGCCTCTTCGTTCAGCTGATATGCTAATTTTTCGACTTCGTTCTTAATTTTTGCCCACCAGTGTATTTATACATCTGGTTTTGGCAACAGCAAAATGTTGTTGGGGAATGGTCTTCAGTGGCAAGATATTAGCTTATCACCGCTTAAAAAAATGAAAATAAAATGTTTTCTGTTTAACTGTGTAAGATGTTCTAAAATAATAAAGTTATCATTGCCATACAGTGCCTTTGTTTATATCTGATAAGCTCAATGATGTCCGTAATAGTTTTATAGTACTTTCACTGAAAAAATTTGCTTACTTTCATAAATGTAACTTACATAAATTAAAATTACTTTGATTTTTCATGCATCTAATCTATAATTTTTGGGAACATCTGCAGTGTTACTTACACTAAAAAATATGATTTTCTGTTATATTCTATTAGATATTTGGCACAAATTCCGTTTCGTTTTCTTTTTTTCTTTCTCTTCCTTCGACGTGTATCAGAGGATTTATATTAAAATTAATTACAATACAAATACCTGAAAATGTAACATAGCGCCGTCATTTAAATTTGCATCTTTCGTGCACTTACATATTAGTTATGAAATAAATATGATTTTTTTCTTAATTTGTGCTAAACCAAAACCGCATGAAAAACATTTTTATTAAAAAAATCTGAAAACTTTCAAATGTTATATTTCGCCCAAACGAGCGTTTTTTTCAATTTTTTTGTGTCATCTTTATTTATTAAATAGCATGTTCTTCGTACTTCATCCATAAAATTAAATTCAACAGCAATATCGCAAAATAATTTAAAGAGAACATATCTATAGAATTTTCGATACACAGTCTCACACGCTGGAGATAAAAATGTTTTACTTTCCGTACATGGCTCGCTTTAAATCTTTGAGTTTGTTAGGCAAAATTTCTTTTAATGTTTTACAAAATATGAAACAGATAATAACACAAACTTCAAATTCTAAATTTAGGCTTCCAGATGCCCATATTCGAATGGAGAACTACGTTATTCAAACTTTAATGCCTCTAGGTACCGTTATTTTTTCACAGTGGGAAAAACATAATACATTCATGCAGGTTCTTCATTATTTAATTTCTTTAAATGTAATACGGGCTCTAATATTTGGTGGCAACAATTTAAAAAAGTGAAGCGCCGTTTATAGTAAAACGCCACAAAATGCCAAAACGAAATTAATAGCTTTTTGGGCTAAAAAGATAGCTGGGTATATATGCACGACAAATGAACTTGAAACTATGTTTTAAATGCTCTTAATCAAATTTCCTTCTGCGATATGAATACTTATGTGAGACTTTATCTTAAAGTTTCAGTAAAAAACAATAAGTATATAACTTATAATATATATCGCGTAAGTTTAATTATTTATTAAAATTATCATTTTAATTGTTTGTTCTAGACGTTACATTTTCCCGTACATCTATATTCTTACTGCTTAGATCGAAATTCTTCATATTTCACTCTTTAGTGTTATCATTATTTACAAACAGTCATTTCAAGTGTATGATTCAAGAGGAAGTTCATGATTGAAGAACTTAATATTTTGTGTAAGAAGAGTTTTTGTAATACTATAACTGCGAGCTTTGTTTCACATGCTGCAAATTTAATAATAATTTATCTGATATTAAATAATAGAAAAGCTGCATATTGTGTTATACATGTGTATATGTTTCGCGCATTGTGGGAACACGTTTGCACTTAAGGGTTGCCTAATTTTGAATATACATAATCCTCCATCCGAACCTGTGCACTTCGAAGCCCAGATTTTGAATTTCGATTTTGCTTAAACGCTGCATCTTAATTATTCCCATTTAATTTGTCCAACTTAAGAATTTAATTATACGCTATACGCTGCAGAGCATCAGCCGTATTTCGATAGTCTGTTTCAATGACTGGTTTGAAAATCCATTCATTAAAGAGGTCAGGCATTTTCTTAGAACAGCAGAAGATGAACTTAGTTTTCCTAGTTCTTGATAATATGGGATGGACACGGTGTTAAAGCCCTCACAGCAATGCATCCAAATATAGAGGTTTTATTCCTTCCACCGAACCCCCTTCTTTAATGAAACCAATGCATCAAAAAAAATTAAAAACATTCAACACCTAATAGGAATGTAAACATGCCCGTTAGGTCAGGCATGTTTACAGCTCTTCCAATAAAGCACTAGGCGAAGAAAAGAACCACGCACTAATGGCATTTTGGGAGCCAATTCAACATAAATACTGCAGAGAAATGATTAAAGTCGCATGGGAACAAGTGAACAATGAATGCTTGTTGACATCAGCCCTGATCAGAAATTGTCAACAGTTTTGAAAGATTTATATCTAGTGAAAACGAAGCTAGGGAAATCTTACAAACTGCAAAAGGAATAGCCGGCAAAGAATTTTCAGACCTGGAAGAAGAAGAAATGAAAGAATTAGTCGAGAAAGACTATTATGAAACGGCAAATGAACTGCAAGATCTTATTACACTATCCGACGCTGAAATGAGCGATAGGTGAAAAAGATAAAAAGATTTTAACTTATGAGAAATTAAACGAATTGTTGAAAAAGGCACAGGTATCCTATTTTTTAATGAAGATTGATCCGAATAAAGAAAGGAGACGATACTTTATGAGAGGTATTGAAAACCTTTGCACTCCTTACAGCGAAAATATTTAGTACA
>KK117287.1:900479-933396 GCA_000611955.2 Stegodyphus mimosarum | reverse complement strand
GTATTTAAATTCATGTATATCTTTGGAGATTTTGAATAGAACCTCATTTTTTGCAGGTATGCTTAGAAATACGTCTATTTTAAGGTGATGGTAAAAATTTTATAGATTATAATTCAATTTTTTTTCGAAAAATTTATAAAAAATATTTAGAAATACAAATTTTAAAAATAAATCACAAAAATGGGCGAATTTTATTTGAAATGGGCCTAAATTTCAAAATGAGAAAATGAAATCAAATAAGTTTAATAAAAAGGGGATATTAATAAATATATATCAAATTCAATTTACATGGAGGAGCTCAAAGTTTGAGCCTAATTTTTTTAAAACTACTAGTGCGATTTTTACAAAACTTGGCACTTCGGCAAAATTTGAATCGTAGAAACGAAATATGACAAAATATTTGTATGTTATTTCAGAAAAAGTTCGATTTTGTGTCAAAATACTTAAGTAGACCAATGGTTATATAAAAAACTAATATATATCCTAAGTCGTACTTTCGAGACATGAAAAACGCAAATTGAATTTCGTTAATCGGCCCACTAAAACGGGAGATGTAGAACTGTCTCCCCCCTTTTTTTGCGCAGTGTACCTACTTATTGAGAACAATAGAAATCCTTATTAACATTTATTTTATTTTCCCCTTTTAATTACAATAATAATTAGGTTTGTATGAATTATACATAATCTGAACTATAATATCTAATCTGTTTTTTTCCATAAAAACTTCAATTCGCAGGAGATGATTTTGCTCAGTGTGTTAATGTCTTAAATCCGCATTCAGCGCTATTGTATTACAGAAAGGCTCATTGCGAAACATTTTTTTTTATCTAATGGCAGGCACCTGCCTACTCGACATTGGCTACTGCGACACTGGCCATTTTAATATGGAGATACCTAATAGGCGGTCACCGTTGCTTCCTATGAAGAGATGGACAGTTACAACCACGCCTTCTCCGGGATTCGAACTCGGGACCATCGGTATCCAGTCGGCTTCCCTAACAAATAACCGTCCGGGCGGCTCATTGCGCAACTGCATTTAGGAAGAATGCCTTTGCCGGAAGATCTTTCAAATTGAAGTAATTTGAATGTACGAAAGTAAACTGATTTTTTTTCTTTTTTTATATTCGAAAAGGTGTTTAAAATTATATGCATAATATTTTATTCCATTCACAAAATGCTAAAAATTCTATCTATAATGAATTTTATATGAGGTAAAATTGTAGAGTACGACTCATACACAGGTATACTTGTGGTTGAAATTCAACGATCAAGTTCATTTGCAAGTGTCCGTTTAAGAATTTAGTTAATAATACATTTCTTTCTTGATTCGAAATACATTTTAAGGTTTGTTAAATTTATTACCAAAAAATTAAGAAGTAAAGAGGCTGGGTACCATCCTACCTAATTCATCAAAAATGCTTCAAATTCGTTCACGAAATTCTGGCTATTTCGCGGAAAACTTGATTGATTTGAAAAGGAGTGAAGGTCAAAAAAGATGTTTTCTTGCGATTAAAGAAATTTCATTGGTTCTTTTAAAAAACATTGCTTCGAAAGTATAATAAATGGGTAAGTAAATAATAATCATAATTCTAATAAATAAGGTACTCACGATTTTCACTGAAGAACTTGTTACCTTTTTTTTTTTTTTGTAACACTAAGTGTTAGACTCTTAAATTTATTTAATCTTACTTACCTGATCACTTTCCTATGTGCAAGGAAATTAATACTGCTTAAAAAACGTTTCCTTATCAATTCTCGGAATCAAAATTCGTGTTTGTTGCTTTGCTTATAATGTACTAAAAATGCATTTTAAAATCTGTGTTATTAAATAATGAAGAATCTGCATGCATATGCATTTGATCCTCGCATTATGGAAAAAGGCAGCACCTACAGCAACAAAAATTTTGAATACACATGATACGCAGCCGAACATATGCACTTCGAAGCGTGAATTTTTCTTTATTCATTTATTTCACATTTTTGGCAAATATAATGAATTTTTGATTAACAAACTCAGCTATTTAAAAGCAATGTGTTGTCGATGCTAGAATTAAAATATTCTTACGAATTTTATATATAAGTAAATAATTTTAGTGAAATTGCAGTATCTTTTGTATAATCTAACGTGAAAAGTCTGAAGAGGCAGAAGCTCTGCCGGAAAAATAAGATTACTGGGGCAAGTTTGTTGAACATTGAGTAAATTCCTATCTCGCTGTATCGGCAAGATATAGCCAAACTGGTGATGGTCTTTGCGACTAATTTTTGTCCTCAAATTTGGCGAGAAATCGCCCAACATCACAACAGTTTGTCACAGTCAAACTTTGCAACAGTCAAACTTGGCAACAGTTTGACCCAATCCTTGTACAATTGTAATTGTTATTATAATTTAATAACAGTAATTGATCCTTTTATGTGACTGAAACCGTATCTTTCCCTTATATGAAACTTTAACCGTATATGACTTTCAGTATTTTCAAGAAATGAAAGATACTAGAGATTTCTCGGCAGATTAAAAACTGTATAAGAACGGAGAGAGCATCAGCTCTCAGTTTTTCCGTTCAGAGTCTCAGTATTTAGATATCTCCGTGTGAGCTTCACCCTTTAGGTGAGTTTTGCATTGCGTTGTGTTTAACATTCTTAGTAACTTGAACAGTAACTACTGATTATGCTCTGTGATACTTAGAAAAGTTGTACGAGTATATTTGTGAAACGTTCCAGAAAAAACTAGACATAAGTATGAAACAGATGGAACTGTGTAGAAGAAAAGTTAACAACTTTTGTCACGTGCACCCTTTTCACCATTACTAAAGCATCATTCATCCCTCCTTTCCAGAACACGAAAAATAAATACATACATTTATCCAGATTTAGATAATATTTTAACTTGTTTTATAAATTAAATAACAAAAAGGCTTGAAAATATTGAAAAAGTAGTTTTTATATTCGTAAACTAAAACTAAATATTTAATTTCTAAATAAAATGCTGACCGCATTTCCCCTTGAAACTGTGAAATTCCCAGTTAAGAATATCTAGAATATCTACAAGAAATATTCTTGTAGACAACAAGAACATTCCTTGTGGACATCAGTGAACTTCCTAAAATAACGAAAGCTGATAAAAATTTAACCTTCAAGAAAATTTGCGTGGCAATCAGAATTTCAAAATCAAGTACCCGTTGTATTTTGCTATACACTAAGAACAAGTTATGTTCTCAGTGCAGAGGATAGGACTTCCTTTTCCAAGAAGGAATGCCTCAAGCGATTAATTTGTATTTAAAAACGAGAAGTGGCCGAAAAAAAAATAATCATTTTTGAGATTCTTACAAATTTTCAGAATGAATTGTATGCTAACAAAGAATTGTATGCGCATGCGTTTTGATGGAAGTTTCTTCTAAAATGACCTGTAGATTCATTAGATTATTTTCAAGCAGGAGACGTGAAAAATGAGCAATGCGCTCGCCGAGACCTGAACCTCTTGAATACACGCCCAGCGTACTGCCGTTACATCACGGAAGCATTACTCACCTTTTTAAAGGGCGACTGGGGATTAGGGGACCCAACTGCCAAGTCCTGGCGATGAAGAAACAACATCCACCATTTTTCTGTTCGGGCGCCACTGTAGAGACATTAGGTTATTTTGAAGCAAGAGATGTGAAATTGAACAATGCCCTGACCAGGACCCGTACATGGACCTCTCGAATACGCTCCGAGGTTGCTGCGGTTACACCCCGAAGGCATGTAGAAAAAAACAAGAAAATACTTTAAGACGTGGGAATAATTTTTTTAAAGTTCACAATTTTTTTTAACTACCCAACAAGTCAAGCGGTAATAACAGCGGCAAAGCGTTAAGGTTTCGGCAATATAGCGATAGGATTAGTTCTGGAAGATTTTATAGCGTTTCATTGGAACTTTTGAGTTTAGAATTTTGATGATTCCAATGAAAGTTACCAGGAAATTCTGGAAATCCACTTCCCTTTTGTTCCTGTCTCCCAGAAACTTATGAAAGGATGCAGCTGACAAATAAATGTAGTTCAGACTCAGTTATTTAAGGCACTTTAAATTTTTGTTGAAGCTGAGCTTTTATGTGCTATGAAAGAAAATTTTTAAGAGCTAAAGGTTTCACCGATACCGATTCTTTTGTCTTGTTTAAAGGAAGACCTAGAGGATATTTTATGTACTGCTAGAGTTATTTCGGCCTTTTTTTCTCAATTAAATGTTATGACTTTGGAACTGCTATTAAAGTTTTCTTTCTATACGCTTTCTAGCTCTGGATATCGTATACTAACCATCTTGACACGCAACAATGTTATAAAAGCCTAAGGCCAAAGCCGTCTCATTTCCCATCCGAGAGTTTCAGGGAAAACGTCTGTAATCCGCTTGTTTAACAAAGTTTGCATTGCGCAATTGAGAAATTGCAGCATTCATTTCGATAAAGGTAATAACGAAAATGCAGTTTAGGTACTGTTCCACTTCTAATAGTCATTATAACAAGAGTAATAAAACAAGCATCTTAACAGGCTATCATAAACATAAGGAAGATTTAGAAGAAAATATACATATAGCATTTTATCCTTATTAAGGTGAACCAAAAGCATTAGTTGCGTGATGGTGCAGCAAATTGATAATTCACATTCGCTTGGACACTTAGAGACAAATAAATGAAGAGGAATATACCTTCTGATATGACGACATTATTTTCACATAGAATTAGTTTTTCAATACTTTAGTTTTTATCAGTACGCAGTCTGGATAAATAGTAATATTTTTACTACAGATCCAACTTTTTCATTCAGAAAATATTGGAATGAAATACACGCGCGACTATGCCTTGACCTGCCTTAATTTGATCTACAGAAACTAACATACATATTTACACAGTTTTGCAAAGTTTACACAAAATATTAAACTGAACGTCTTCCTAATGATGGTGGCAAACAATAGTATTTCTGTATTTTGTATTACCTCCTATTTTTAGTTCGGACTTGTAGAGCCGTTAAGCTATTTTGAAGCAAGAGATGTGAAAAACGAGCAGTGTCCTCACTGGGACTCGAACTAAGACCTCTCGAATACGCACCGAGTGTGCTGCAGTTACACCACGAAGGTATGGTAGAAGGAGAGAGAAAATTACTTTATAAAACGACTTTTATTCTGTGAATTCTACATGTGAACTCTACTCAAGAACCTTAAGACTGTGATATTCCGTTGTGCCTGAACTCTTACCTATAATCGTCGCCATCTCTTTCCATTTTCTATCGTATGCTGAGTTCATATAATAATTAATTTTCATTACTTATTGATAAATCTTCTCATATTATAGTTTTTTATAATGCAATCCTGGCATCCCATGACGAGGATAACAAATATTCATTTCAAGCCACTTGCGTCCATTTTATAACAACCTTTCTCTGCTGGATTTGCAGCCAAAAGAAACTACCAAAGGTCGTATACAGACCAAAGAACTCCTAAGCAGAGAACGTGAACATACTCCGTTCAACTTCTTTATTTTAAGTTCTTTGTAGACACCAGCAGTTTCTAAACCTTCTGATTCGCGGAGCCCTTTTTAGAATCAATTCGTGTAGCGAATCTCTATGGTCTACAAATCTTATAGACTTATGATGTTTAATAATAGCATTATATGGGTATTAAGAAGGTACAAATAATAAGAGACTATAAAGTAAGGCGATATCTTAAATAGGCTTCCAGTGTCCATGAAATTAAACTATGTTTTAGAAGCTTTGACGTTTATCATATCTTAATTTATTCTCGGCGTGATATTATGAAAAGTTAACCATAAATAAAATTTTGTCCAAAATTAAATAAATCAAAGCAACTTGCATTGTAACAGATATTTTACGTTATTGCTAGGAACGTCATAAAAGTCATTACAATAAATTTGGTTACTACAAGTTAATCATTATATGCATGTCAATTCATATACATATTTGCTCGTTACTTTTTATTTGAAATTTTTATTACTCTTTAAAGAAGATAGTAGCAATTTAGTTTTATTACTCCTCAACTACAGCTCACTGTAATCCCAAACTAAGACATAACATACAAAAACTAAAAAACTTTTAATGAGATAATTGTGGTTGAATGTTTTAGCACAGCTTCCTTATTTTAAGTTCAACGGTTCATAACTGCACGCGAATGTCTTGTTCTGCATTGACATAGAGTTTGTATCTTGTTTTCGTACCTGTACAGGCAGCGAATATTGCCATGTGTAGTTGCGTAGTATTGGATGTGTAGTTGTAAAAACTAATTTTGCTTTGTTTGCTAAGATTTGAATTCATCTTGTATGCAGCCAAAACTCCTGTAGAATTTGCTTTTTAAACAGGGTTTCAGGCTGTGAGATGTCAAATGCATGAGGACCTGGCATACGTTAAACTGAAGCTATATAATTTTTTGTTTACGCTGAACATATTCATTGTACATTTAGAGGTATTCAATCATCTTCTCTTGAACTGTTAAAAAATAAAGTTCAGACGAGTCGTTCAAAGCCTAGAGATACCCTTGAATATTTTTTCTATAGTTTTTCTTGATACCTGATTTTTTTTCCCAAGGGGGTGTTTGTATGAGCGATGCAATCATCATCTTTCCAGACACTTCAATCAATAATTTCCTTTTAAAAGAAGAACACACCGACGTTTGCGTCAAACAGTTTTTCATTTCGTTTATTTTGCTGCAAATTTTGACCAATATTCCACTTTACCCTCTCAGTGTTTTTCATTTTAAACCACTGTCCATATAGCATTATGGTCCATTAAAACTGCTACTGCCTATACATGCAACTTCATTACATAGGCCAACGCTTTTCCTCCAGACAATCGCCTAACTTCAATGTGAAGCAAGATGGATTCAAGATGATTTAACACTTATAGAATCTGCTTTTAGAACATCACTATTTTATGCAGTTTATTACTTTTTATAGTTATTAATGAACACCTGCTGATAGCTACGCAACTAAGCTTCACAAAAAAATAATAAAAAAAAAATAAATAAAATGCAACACAAAACTCGTGGGAAAATGATTCATAAATCACACTATAATTGCTATGAACATTCACTTTGAAGTGACTCAGAACTGATTAACCATTTGGATTTACATGGAGCAAAGTTTCGGGAAGCTTCGAACGGATTTCAGGATTTTCAAAGGATCGAGAATGAGCTAGAAATACCTCGAATGTGCGGTTTCAAAGAAGGGTCAAACATCGGTTGTTAGAAGAGTCACGAAATTAAATTTGATGAATTTCCGCGCTTGGAATAATTTCTAAATTTATTTTTATTCCATTTTTTGTTTCTTTAATATTATTCGGGTAGTATTTATTTGATTTTTCTTGAGCGACCGACGAGCCTTTGGGAAATGAACGTGGAGAAGAAAGGGATTCGCTGAGAACTGAGTGGGAATCGTTGGTATAGAACTTTGACTACCAGTTCATAGTTCTTAGCTTCCTGGAATAAGAATTATCGACTGCCGCTTTCTATTGTATTCTATGTACTATTGGAGATGTATGATGCGATTGACGACTATAGGTACTATGGAAGAGTTACCATATCGAAATATGGGGAAAAAAATTGCATGTAATTCAGAAAAAGTCCGATTTTGTGTCAAAATACCTATATTAGAACAATGCTATATATAAATCTAATACATATCCTAAGTCTCTCTTTAGAGACATGAAAAGCGCAAGTTGAACTTTGTCAATCGGCCCAGTAGAATGGAAGGTAGAGAACTGTCCCCCCTCCCTTTTTCTTCGCAGTGTGCGTGTTTTCTGTCATTCTTTGGCTTGCATTCTGCTCCAGTGTTAAACATTTCCTATAATGCACATGTTCCAGTCTTCTTCGTCCTCTAACTTCTAAACATAACTGTAATTAGAGGGTGTTAATACATTATTACTTGGAGGCGTTTAATTAACATTTAAAACGCAACTTATTATATAAGTGTTCCATCTGACGGCCCCTTTTCTGAACTGAATGTCTGCATTGTGATTTCCATGGTAGAACGGTTTTTTAGGAAACTTTCAGAAGTGTTGCTTTCCATGCGCGTTTATCTACTTTTTGGAATTCACCATATTACGCTTGCATTTACAACTTTTTTGAACGGGCCAAATGTTCATATGGGAAATGTAAGGGAAATTTGCTAGAATATGTTGAAAATGTATACAATGCAGCAGTCGTTTTTTGTTTTCAAGGAACGCATCGGTAGCTTTATCTTGGTGATTTTAATCATTTAGACAAAAAAAAGGAAATTTCTTTTGAAAACACTGCATGTAAAGCATTTTCCTGAAATGTAAAGCTCCGCATGGGAGTTGGATTCTTGTTGCAGCTAGTTCCAGGCTTAAGCAGCTTGCTGTTGTTACAAATAACCACGCTGTTAATGGTTATACTGCTGCTGTTCCAGAAAGCCCAGTACTGGTTTTACTGTACTTAGCTTGAAGCTGCGAACCACCAGTCATTTAGTTCCTTTTCTTTGGCGGTACGCTTCTTTATTGCTTAGTTTAACAACTGCTATGTTTGTGTTACAGAGTTTCGTGCTCTGACTATTTCTGCATTATGCATACGATCAGAAGCACCCAAAGCATGGGCATCAAATAGAATTAAAGACGAGTTGGGACATTTTTTCATAGATTTTGATGATTCACTGTGTTTAACTTTTTGTATAAAATGGACGAGGCAAGTGTTGAAAGATTTCTGACGTATTGTTAACTAGATTGCATAGTGCATGTAATGAAAACTTATATAAAGATAATCAAGTGTTTAAGATTCAAAGAAGAGATGAGTTTTAACTGAATTTGAAAAATATAATTGTTTATTAAGTGAAGACAAGTCTGAGATAGAGGAGTTTGAAGAAATATATGACGCTTACTAAATGACAGCTTATTAAAATGCATTAGATAAATTTGTACAAAGTTCTTTCATTAATCAAAAAGCTAATGTATAGCTTAAACGATTAAGTATTAATCCTTTCGAAGGAAATTACCAAGCTTATCCTTCAGTTAAGGATTTGTTTATCAACAGTGCCACTATTTCAAATTCAGAAATTTTGTTATCTTAGAGATTTGCTGCTTGAAGATGCAGCGAAATCAATTAAATACATTCTGGTTTCAGAAGATATCTGTGAGAAAGCTTTAACTAAATTGCGTAAGCGATATGATGACAAAAAGCAAATATTCATATCGTTATTGAGAATTTTCTTGGATCAACCATCTATTATTCATGCCGACCACTTAAGGCTGCTGGCGGATGCTTCTTATGAGGCATTTGCGGTTTAGATTCCCTGCATGCAAAAGCTTCAGAAAGAAACCCATGGTTAATATTTATGTTATTACAAAGGTTGATCCTGATACTCTCTATTTATGATCTCGAAAAGTAATTAATAGTGACTTTCCTACTTTTGATGGTTTCCTGGAATTGTTGAGTGATAGATGTGTGCCAATGGAAATTTGTAAATTTAAACAAGAAAGGAAATCTTTAGTGAAAGACGAAAGTAGTTATAAAATTGTTTCTAATCGAAGTGTAACGAAAGATAGAGCTAAGACTCTTCGGTATCAGATGCTTTTGTTTTATGTATTTCCTTATCTGTCAAATAAAATCTTTCAAATCCCAAAATGTTGTCATAGTCGGTGAAGAGCTTTGACCCTCTTGGTTTGCTATCACGGGCAGCGATAGTGGTGAAGATCATGTACTAACAACTTTGGATTCCTAATACCGACTGGGATGATTCACTTCCTAATCGTATTGCTGGAAAATAAATTCAGTTTCAAAGGGAATTTCCAGTTGTTGTGTCTGTAAATATTCCAATGTGTATCCATGCAGAGAAAAATGCAATTACATCCGTTTTGGGATGTTTCAGAACTTGCTTGCTCAGTATTGATTTATTCATGGCAAGAACTTAAAGGCGAATATACAGTAAGTATTCTATCCGCAAAGATTAGAGTTGGTTCTTATCTGTCCCTAAACTGGAGCTTTACTATCAAAGTTTCTTAGTTCTATGAGAAATATTTTGAGTGACTACAGATTTGAAACTTTTGCATGGACCGATTCTAAAGCTGTGCCGTATAGTTATCATCAATCTTCTCGTAGATGGGAAACTTTCATCGCTAACTGAACGTCAGAAATCTTAAAGGTTTTGCCGAGATTTCATTGGAATTATGTTCCTTCGGAATTTAATCCGACAGATTCTGCTTTTAGAGGAGTTTTCCCAAAAGAGCTAGTAATAAATCAGCTGTAGTGGCAGGATCCTAGCTAACTCAAAGAAGTCCCTTCGGCTTTGCCGAGTTCTGAACAACCAAATTCACTGAAGATCAGGGTGCGCTGACTGAGAAAAACAGTTATGTACTATATTTTCCTTTCACATTAGTTTGGAAAGGAAATTTAAGTATTCTTTTAAATGACTTATCTTCCTTATCAAAAATCATTCGAATTCTTAGCTATTGTAAAAGATTTATAAAATATTTTAAGGTATAAATTCGTTTTCCAAATTGCAAGCCTTTGAGTGAAATATATATATAACTGCTTCAGAATACAAAGAAACATTAAAGCATATAGCATCATGGGTACAGCTGATATATTTTAAAGATGGCATACTTTTATTGAATTTCAAGAAGCCTTTGAAAAATAGTACACTGAAGGTATTAATGCCTTTCTTTGAAGACTATCTCTTACGGGTGGGAGGTCGTATTCAACATTCTTTATTAAACTGTAATGCTAAGCATCCTTTAATTATTCCATCTTCTAGTAGACTGAGTGAAATTTTGACTGAACAGTATCATATTACATACTTACATGTAGGACTTACAGTGTTTGATCATATTTTAAAGCAAAATTATTGGGTTATTGGAGCAAAGAAGCTCATTAAAAGCTATGGCAAAATGTGTAGTTTGTATTAGATGTAAAACAAATGCTTCTACTCCAGTTATGGATAACGGGCCAGAATCTAGGTCCACTTAAAAAGACCATTTTTCAACTGTGGTATTGACTGTGCGAGACCAATAACTCTGAAATTTAGCAAAGGATCTGGTGCAAAGACTACGAAGGGTTATGTGGCAATATTCGTATGCATTGCAATATAGGCTATTCAACTGAAAGCTGTGTCAGATTTAAGTATTGATTCTTTTATTGCTGCATTGAAGTGGTTTGCTGCGCGCAGAGGTGAACCGTAACATATTTTCAAGGATAATGCGAGTTTGGATAGAAAAAAATTGCGTGAGCTTGAAATTGTCTTAAGGAAGTAGTCAGAAGAATTTAGTGGTTTTTTTAGCCACTTTTTTTTCCGTTCAGTGGCATGCGATTCCTCGTCACTCTCCCTATTTCGTTGGTATATGGGAAAATGGAATTAAATCTGTAAAGTTTCATCTCAGAAGAATGGCAAGAAAGGCTGTGCTCATGTTTGAAGAGTTGGTTACATTACTTACAGGAGGTTATTTTATATTCTAAGCCTGTAATTCTCCTTACTTTAGACATATTAAGTTTAGATGTACTTACTGCCTCTCATTTCGTAATGGGAGAAACTATTATAGCTGTTCCCGAGTAGAACTGTACCAGTCTTCGTTCCAGGTTGGGATCTGCTGACCTTCGTTCAGTCAAGACCAGTCAAGACCTTCGTTCCAGGTGGAATCTGCTGCAAAAAAATAAAGATGGGATTCTGGAAGAGAAGACGCAGTGAATATCTACATACCTTGAAGCTTAGATCAAAATGGACATGGAATCAGCCGAATCTAGAAGTTGAATTATTGTTCTGTTAAAAGGTGAAACTTCTCCGGTCATATGGCCATTGAACAGAATAGTGGAGGTACATCCAGGACCAAATGGATTTGCCCCTGTGGTTAAAATTCGGACTTCTCACGTCCTTTTCCAGCCCTCCGTAAGCAAGTTCATTCTGTTACCTAAGTATCAAAAATCCAATTATTCAAGGCTGGAAGTGATGGGGGAGCGTCGTACCTGAGAGTAGGATGCCGCTTGGGAGCGATGTTTGGATTTCTCGTTGCAGCTATTCCAGGCTACGTGGTTAAGCTGCTTAATGTTATTACAAACAGCCCCGCTATTATGGCTCTAATACTATTCCAGAAAGCTCAATACTAGCTTTATTGAAGATCGCACTAAGCTGTCAAACACCATTCCTCTTGTTCCTTTTGTTTTACGTTATGTTACTTTATTGTTAAATTTAATAAAATGTTTTTTATACAGATTCTTGTTCCCTGGATTATTCTGTTTCTAGGTTCAAGCATACGACCACTGATAGTATAGTGAATGAAAAAATGGGTTTAAATTTTTTTCTCATTTTCCTACTTGTAATTTTTAACTTCCCTTTGTAAGAGAAACCTGCAAAATCATAAACCTCTTATGAAACTTTTTTTGCATTTCTGTAACCAGGTATGCACATCTTTCGTTCGTTCTTGTTGTAGTCATTTAGATCTTCACTTTTGAAGGTGCATGTATTTACAATGCATGCACCTTCAAGAGTCATAGCATATTTTCATTTATTTCTTACTAAAATGTGTTCATACAGTACTGCAATATATTTCCTGTCACATACATCGGCCAAAGCCGCTGAACATTCTATTTTTTTTTCATTTTACTCTTTCCTTTTTTATTATCTTTTCTAAATTGTTGCCATATATGTATTTAAATATTTGCAATTGGTTCTGCATCAACGGATTTTCAGTTGTAACCAAAGACATTACTTCAGAAACTTCAGAAACAAGCTACCACATCTGGCGTTTTGACGGACATTTGGCTACTGGCGGCCTTTTTATAACAGGGGTAGACTTATTTTTCCTCTTTCGTCTTTTATTAACATAAAGTATATTTTAGTTTACTGCTAGAAGGCGCTATACCAGTAATCGTACAGATGTGAGTAAATTTAGATCCTCCAAAAGATGTGCAACTGAGAACTTAATGAGAGACTGATACGTTATAACTAGTTGCGTAGTGTGCTTGAAAATGCAAACGAAAAAATGCTGTATCACCATAATAATTTTTTATTCTGTTTACTGTGTAATACTAACAACACCAACTTTCGGAAGAATTTTTTGCTAAAATTAATCTTATGACAATGCCTTCCAAAAGAAATCCGTCTCTGTGATAGGTCAATAAGTATAAACCGCATTTTGATATGTCGGTTTGTTAGTTTATGTAATTTTTCGAAAAATGAATAAATATAATTTAAAGAACGATAGGGACATCTTATCAAAGATATTCTTGTGTTCCTTAATGGTGATGAACCTATCAATATTCAGTTATTCTGAATTTAAATACAACAGAGTTATGTATGCTTAAAATTATAAAGTAATAACTTACTGCTTTAAAAGCTGCTCACAGCATGCATCGAAACTCATTGTAGTACCTTTGATTTCTATTTAAGTATAGAGATTGTTTAATTATTTGAGAACGACATCGATAAAGAATTCAAGAAGCAAATGTTTTGGAATAAACACTTTTCCCAACAGATTATTATTTGAACTGAGAAATATCTTCTCGTAAATCTGTTCTTCTTTTAAAGCGTCGCAGGTTGTGGACTGAGGGATATATTTTGCACATTCCAAAGAGCAGTATTCCTAGTCTATAAATCGAAAGCGTTGTTAAATATATAGTACTAAAACTTCTAAGTACAAAATAAACAACATTGTTAATAAAAAAAATCTGATGCGGACACAACATGACTTCCTTGTACGAAATATTTAATTAAACGCATTTTTTGCTGCATTTCATTTAAACTTATTTCCTCAAAATTCATTAGAGATATATTTCTCGATCAATTAATTTAGTTCTCGCTTCGCGACAAGGCAACAATACATAAAACCTCAAAATATCTTCATTAAAAATTAAAAATATAGAAAAATATAAAACACCAAATACAGTTAAATTAATTAAAAAGCAATTTTTACAATTAATTCGGTGCACAAAACTGAAAGTTTACTTTTGGTCCCACTCGGAAAAAACACACTGAACTGACTTAATTCACTTTTCTACTAAGTTTCAAATGTAAACAAGTATGGCTGTAATTGTAAAAAATACAGGCTTACCCGCATTTAAACAACTTCTAAATTATTTATAATTCTACAATTATTGTATACAGATTAACTAAAGGCATAAAAACCTTAATCGGAAGATAAGAACAACATAATTCAATCATATGAAGGCAAAAAATGCCCAAAATTTACAAGCATATCAGAATACAAAAACTGAGCTCACGTAGCCGAGTAACAAAATGGGTACATACATGTATATATATACTACATGTTGTAGCAGTCCTATACACAAAATTTCGACGTTTCAACGTTCTGCGGCTTCTCGTTTTTGAGTTATGCGGCAAATATATACATACGTACGTGTGTACGTACGTACAAACGTCACGAAAAAGTCTCTTCTGAATCCATTTTAAATCAATTTCATAATCCGTTTGGGAAAAACGGGTCCTTTTTATTCTATCTTTACATACAAATGTCACGAGTAAACATTGTTTAATTGCGTTCGAAAGCGGTCAAAATGGAAATTTTCGTTGAAATATGATACCCAGAATTTTTCGTGATTACAATACTTCCTTTAATTTGTAGAAGGAAGTAGAATCGGAAAAATCATCAATTATTATTTCTAAATACAGAAGACTGCAAACGAATACCAAAGTACGCATTGTTTCAAATTTTTCTAATTTTAAATCGTTCGCAACAGGAGAAAATCCGCCGACGTAAAAATCAACTGCAAAGGTTTTAAATACACATATAGCAAAAATAAATAAAATAATGTATTACGTTCCACAACTTAAAAAACTAAAAAATATTATGTTCACCAAGTTTTGGCGAGGTATTGTGACTCAACGCAGAACAATTTGTAGAATCCTATGTGAAAACTATTGAGCAGAAGATAAGTGGAAATTCATGTGATCGTTGATGAAGCATGGGCTTACCTAAATGACTGAAGGTGAAAAAAAAGTCTACTTATTATCGAAAACGAAGAGAAAAAAATTTACGAGCCTGGTTCATTCAATTCAAAGGAAGTTTCAGTAAGAGTTTATGATTGTCGCAAAGTTTTCTTACAGTGGGAAATTAAAAACTGAGAAAAGTGGGGGAAAAAGTGTTAAAATCAACTCAATGTACAATCAAGAGAAAGCTTTACGTCCAGTATTCATAGAAGAAATTCCATTTCTTTATTCCAATAACCTTCAAAGAGCGCAACTTCATTAAGAGAAGCAACATGCCATACTTGTGTATACCATAAGTACCACTGCTTTCCCTTGAAAAAATGAAGACTGATGCGGGCATTGCATTAGTATTTTTTAACGTCTTTCTTTTTTAACGTCTTCTGACTTATGGACTATTATGCCTTTGGGCTATTAGAAAGAGCTGTTTCTAAGTACAAACCCCTGGAAATTTTGAGGAAAGCCTTTCTGAAGTGGAAATTTCCATAACAGAAGAACTTTTAAGAAGGGTTATATCAGAATGAATATTTAAAAAAAAATACTCTTTACATTTTAAATAATAATTAAACCGCCAGGAAATCTTTCTAAAAATGTCTAAACACCCTATGTATTAGCAGTATTAAAAGAGTAATGCGACTTATTGTAAAAGCAAATGAACCTGAGAATCAAAATACATTTTTAAGGGTAAGAATTCATGAGCGAACAGAAGGCAGAAACGGCTGTAAAAGCAGAATAACATTTCAGAAGAATCTAAAACAAAGTTCGGGAATGAGAAGGGGAGAATTTCAGGTGTGTTTGCTAGAAGTTTCAGAAGTTGTCTTCAAATATTTGAATTCCAGTTGGAGGCAAACGAAATGTCATTAAATCTTCTTCAAACTGCGGATCCATGAATCTCAGACGATGATGACAAGCGGCAAACATGACCCAAGATATTAAATAACTTTTAAAACGAAAAAAATGTTTCAGAGTGTCGGTAAACGAAAGTATACAACTGAACCAAGAAATATCAAAGGTTAAGACAGAATTACTCTCTTTCGGTAAAAGATAACTTTGTAAAAAAATTATTGTGTGGGTGCTAGAGTGTACAGTTGTTTTGTTTAGACAAGACTGGAATTAATGATCTCGCATGTGTTTAAAGTACGCTTAAATTACTCCTATCTTAGGACAGTTTTTTAAACGTTAATGTAAATAATTTGAAGTTCTTAGCATACCTACAAAAACGAAGTGAGTGAGAAAATACTCGTATATTTTCCTTCTGAGTTTACTGAACCTAATCCAGGACCGAGCTAACTGAAATAATATTTTAAAAGTCCTCTAAAATTTCACTAAAATAAAGCTCTAAAATATAAAAGTGTACGAGAATAATTGAGGCTTATCATAATGTATTAAAGAAAATTTAGCCATATAAAATTATAATTCTAAACCCTTAATAAAGAATAAAAATAGGTACACTGCGCAAAATAAATAAATGAATAAATACACTCGTGTCCATAAATTAAGGATAACGCAAAATCAGGCGAAGGAAGAGTTAGAAGCAAAACAAATTTGACTCATTTGTAAAGCTTATTTATTAAACAAAAGGTAAAGAGCAAAAAAGGATGCTATATGTTTGATGATATTAAAGAAATTAGCGAATTTTTCTCCCTGGAGCAAATTACAAAACAAACCTATTTACAAAAAACCAATATTACATGGTTGGTATGATTGTTAATACATTGTATGTCTCCCAGACGATGCAATACAGTACGTACAACGCCTAAGCATGCTGAGTATCAAATTATCGATCTGATCTTGGGATATTACACCACTCAAAAAGCAATGCTCTCCGAAGTTCCGGTAGACATGTAGGAGGAGGTTGACGGGCTGCAACTCGTCGGCCAAGCATGTCCCACACGTGCTCTACTGGATTCAAGTCCGGTGAGAATGCTGGCCAGTCCATACGGGTGATATCCTCCGATTGAAGGCATTCGCTTAAGATGTTTGCACGGTGAGGACGGGCGTTGTCATCCATAAACACAAATTGTGCGCCCATGGCGCCCCGAAACAAACGTACATGTTGTTCCAGAATGACGTCCCGATAGATTTGGCTTGTCATGGTTCCAATTTGACACATGCAGGTCAGTTCTGGAACCCAGAATAATTCCACCCCAAACGAGCACTCCTGCACCACCGTAACGGTGTCGTTCAATGATGTTTTCTTGGTGGTAACGGGTACCTGGAGCTCTCCATATGAAAGTCCGGCGAGAATCAGACTGCAAGCTAAACCTGGACTCGTCGGAAAACATCACACAAGCCCACTGTTGCGGTGTCCACAATGCATGCTCTCTACTCCAGGCTAACCGCAGGCAACAGTGAGTTGCAGTAAGTGGAACTCATCTGACAGGTCTACGAGCATATAGATTAATCTGCCCTAAGCGTCTGTACATGGTCTGCCTTGAAATTGTCGTACCGGTGGCTGAAGAGAGCTGACGAAACAGGTCTGAGGCTGTATTTCGCCTGTTTCTTTTGGCAGTAACTGCCAAATACCGGTCCTGATTCGGCGTTGTAACTCTGGGGCGACCTGTGCTGTAACGTCTACTTACATTACCATCATCTTGGAATCGTTGTCAAAGGCTGGAGATGACACTCTGGGCAATTCCAAGTTCGTGTGATACTTCCAGTTGGGTACGCCCACATTCCAGACGGCCGATAATTCTACCACGTAAAAAATCATCCAAATGCATCCTTTGTGTCATAACTATTCGGTTATTGCACTGAAATGCCTGTAAAGCGCCTGCGAACAATTTTACTTCTTTGCCTGTATTCCTTATATATCACTCTCTTACACCCTCGTCATTGTGACGTACCATCGGTGTCATCTGGTTACTTCCTGAAATTTGCATATGATTCTTGAAGACGTGTGTAGTGATTTTACAAGTGATATATTTATTTTAGAGTTCGATTTCCGCGTGACTCCGAATTATCCTTAATTTATGAACATGAGTGTAAATGGGACAGTTCTGTATCTCCCGTTCTGCTGAGTCGATTGATGAAATTCAAAGTCCGTTTTTCATGTCTCGAAAGCGCGACTTAGGATATATATTAGATTTATATATAGTATTATTCTAACGTATGTATTTGGACACGAAATCGGGCTTTTTCTGAAATGATATGCTAGCTTTTTTTCATTTTTCGATTCTACGACTCATATTACGGCCAAATATAAAATTGTGCAAAATTTGGATAGAAATTTAGCAAAAATTTTAAAAATTTACCTTGCCATTACTTTTTTTAGTTTGCCGCAAGAATAATTCACTTAGCGAACTTCTTAATTCATAGCAACATATTTTCCTTTTCTTTTTTTCGTTGCAGACGAATGGGAAAAAATCATTATTCATACTTTCAAATAATTTTAACAAAGTGCGTAAAACACATTTGGTGTTATTATCGCTTATAACAAATATGCCAAATTTCAAAACGCGCCAATATGTAAATTTATGCATATCTTAGAAAATTTGAAATAAAAAATTCTAATTTTTTGCAGGTGTGCCTAGAAATGCATCTACTTTAAGGTTGTGTTAAAACTTTTATAGGTTATAAGTCAAAATTTTTTTCGAAAAATTTTTTTAAATTATTTAAAAATACAAATTTTAAAAATAAATCATAAAAAATGGGCGAATTTTATTTGGAATGAACCTAAATTTCGAAATGTGAAAGATTGAATCAAATAAGTTTAATAAAAAAGAGATATCAACAAATATATACAAAATTGAATTAACATTGAGGAGTTTAAATTTTGACAGCTAATTTATTAAAAACCACTCGTGCGATTTTTACAAACCTTGGCAGTTTGGCATAATTTGAATGGTAAAAACGAAATATGGAAAAAAATTGGCATGTCATTTCAGAAAAAGTACTCTTTTGTGTCAAAATGCCTACGTTATAACAATGCTATATAAATCTAATACATCTACTAAGTCGCGCTTTCGAGACATAAACAACGCAAGTTGAATTTCGTCAATCGGCCCAGTAGAATGGGATGTATGGAACTGTTCCTTTTTTTTCAGTCCAGAGGGGCTTTGTTCCTGAAGGACTATTGTCATCCAATTTTGAATAAGGTACATTTCCACCCGAATGTTCGCATCTGGAAGCTCAAATTTGGAATTTGGAATTTGTTTTGTTATCTATTTCATATTTTGTAAAACTGTAACGAATTTTTTATGAACAAACGCAAAAGATTTAAAAGCGAGCAATGGCAAACAACATTCTACGGGGAAAAGAAAACTTTTTATCTCCAGCGCGCGGAATTGTGTATCAGAAATCCTAAAGATATACTCGTCTAAAAATTATTTTGCAATATTGCTGTTGAAATGAATTTTATGGTTTAAGTGCGAAGAACATGATATTGAATAAGGTAACAGACAAAACGTTAAAATTCGCCTCTTTAGACGTAATTTAAAATCTGAAACCTTTCAGATTTTTTTTATTTTTATTTATTTATTTATTTATTTATTTATTTATTTTATTTTTTTTTTGCACAGTGGACAACAGCCGATTTTTCCGATATGTTTATAGTAATGCGTAAAACGTAATTTCCATTGCAAATAAATATTATTTTATTGCAAAATATTGAAATCGCATTCTCGTAACAATCACGAAAACAATCTTTAAAAAGGAGCGGCAAGCCGAGTTACTGTGTTCTACATAAACCAGAGGGAAGAATCTTCGGATATAGGAAAAGTCGAATAACATGGAACTGTTAAAATATTTTTTTAAAGTATAAGAATCACTGGTGAAAAACACGCTACTATAGATTTAGCACAATTAAAATACAACATTCTCAACTGCCACACACTGATATCACTACGTAGCTCTACCATCTCATGTTAAGATGATAAAATTACGTATCGATTAGGTATTAAAAGATATTAAAATTATTCTTTTCCAAAAACCAGATCCATTGTGGTATACATGAACGTTTTATAAAAACTGTCTAAGATAAAAGAAATATATAACAGTTGAAAAAGAAGTGATGTTAGATACTTGATGAGAATAAAAAAGTCATCTTGAAAAGCACTAGTTAATATGTAAAGTTTTACGTTAGTTAACCCAGTTACCTTATAATTTTGCCTACTTTCACTTCGACTTTTATCAACTCTTACCAGAATGAAAGTAAGTTAATATATTCAAGGTACATAAGTTCTTGAGTTCGAAAGAGATTGTCTTTGGCAGCTATTACAGACCGGTCATTATGATAGACTTTTTTGCTATTAAAATGAATTATAGGCTTTGCTAGCCGCACTTGCTTCGTGAAATATGGAAGTCGAGATCCAAAGCTTAGTATGTGAATGTTAATTTTGGTCCAAAGGGGCAATTTGCCCAGAGGGACTATTAATTTCGTTTTGGCATTTTGCGTTGATTCACTAAAAGCGTTGTTTCACTTTTCAAATTCTTTCCACCAAATATTATCGCCCTGTATTACATTTAAAGACATTAAATAATGAAGAATCTGCATAAATATATGTATGTTTTTCGCATTGTGATAAAACAACTGTATCTAGAGCCATCAAATTTTAAATAATGAACGTTTCCACCCGAATATACGCGTCTGGAAGCCCAAATTTGGAATTTAGAATTTGTTTTATTATCTATTTCATATTTTGCAAAACTTTAACGAATTTTTGATTAAAAAGCTCAACGATTTGAAAGCGAGCAATGGCAACGTGGTAGAGAAAAAAAAATATATCTCCAGCGCCTGAGACTGTGATTCAGAAATTCTAAAGATATGCTCATTTTAAAATTATTTTGCGATATTGCTCTTGAACTGCATTTTATGGTTTAAGTGCGAAGAACATGATGTTTAATAAATAAAGGTAACATATGAAATGTTAAATAAACGCCCCTTTGGACGCAATTTAAAATCTGAAACCTTTGAGTTTTTTTTTTTTTAATATATATTTTAATTTGATTGGAACGTTTGTTCTGAATTTCCGGCAAGCTGCGGAGTCTGCGTTCTGTTGTATTTTTTAATTTGAATAACCGTCAGCTCACGTGGTAATCTTTATCCCAGTTCGATATTACTACGTATATTAATTTAACTTACCTCACGGGCTATGGCTTAGACACTGTCCAATGCTATGAATGAAACTAATGACTTTGCGCCTTATGTCTATTACCATTATGGGAGCTAAGATGTCATGTGAACTTTCTCTTATAGACGACAGTATGAATCCCTCCACCTCCGTCCCAGTTTTGACAGAAGAGGAGCGATCCAAGCCTTTCCCACCTCTCTTCTACCGCCAAACTCTCGAAATGACTTTTGATTAAATGTTATTTTAAATGCCCTCATGCCGAAAAGCTAATAACAATCATCTATGCCATCTCAAGGTTTCAAACCGGATTAAAGTCCATGGCAGTAGACTCTTATATCAACAGAGCGGCTGCGTTTCTGAAATAATACTTAAAGCGAGGAATGAGTTCGTGGAGGATTTTCTAAATAAAAGGCTCGTATTCACGTTGCACATAGGGAAAACCAACCACACAGACAGCCGTTCGCACTCAGGTCAAACTGCCAGTATATTTTCGGCTACTAGTGGGGTTAACGACAAATCTGATCTTTTCTGGTACCGTCATTAGGTAAACTGAGATGAAAGAATAAATAAATAATAAAGAAGGAAAAAAGGAAAGACTGAAAAAAATTATAATGTTTCCAAAGAACTAAAACATTTATGTTACTTAAAAAATAAAAGAAAAATCCATTTTCAAATAGGAACGGAAGTCTTCAAATGCGATTACAGATTCTGAATATGACACGGTAATTAAACAGCACGTTTGCCGAATCTCATATGTACCGAGTTTCGCGAAGGAAAAAAGAAAAAAATGAAACTTAAAAATTTTCGACCTTTTGTTCCGCGACTAGACTAATAATCACTTTTAAAAATATAATTGCAGTTGATTGATTGGAAACTTCTTTAAGTTTTCGGCACACTCGTCTCATCTGGACTCGCGACCTTTACCCCCTGTTGCTGAAGAACTGACAAGAAAGGCAGCGGCATTTATCTTTTAACTATTGAACTTGTACAGATGTCAGATATGATTGGGAGAATATTAGGGAACATTTCAATCTTCCTAAGGTAAGAATTTCGGTCTGGCCATAAAACAGCAATAAAAAGTATTCCAAAAAGTAAATAATTTTACTGGATGGTGCTCCAAAATACAACATAATTCGAAAGAGGTTATACAACTTTGCGTGACAGCTGAAAACAAGTAGAAATAGATAAAGGGTTTATTTTATCTCTACTTCGATGTCGATAGAAACTCAAATTTCATAACATGTAAGCTAACTGAAAAATTTTTAAGACACTTCATTCTGGTATCCATAATTACAGAATCAGATTTCATAACTCCCGCATACATTATAAGAAGATAATAGATAATAGATAGTCCAGTATACACAATAAGAAGATAATAGATATACATATATACGTGTAGTAAGAAAATTTTAAATATATATAAATATATAGTAAGAAATAAATATAGAAATTAAGTATATAAAGTAAGAAATTTAGAACTACTTTTTCACACAGATGAAAATTGAAATTCATAATTAATAAATTTCAAAAAATCCCTTAAATGCAACAAAGAATTTTAAAAATAAAAAAAAAATTTCCTTGCTTTGGGGAAGGACCAGAATTTTCGGGTCAACTATTATAATTAAAATACTTTGAAATGGTAATTCTGGATCTGAAAACGGCTAATTCTGGATACAGAAAGCAACGACTTTTGTAGAAGAGAGATTTTAATTGGTTTCAATGTTCCTTTCCCCTGATGAAGTGACATTGAAGTGGATTGAATTCCTATTCTATTAGGATTTTTTAAAATTTCTTTAAATTTCATAAATTTTTGAATTGGAGTAGGATTGTTTAAAAGTTTTGGTTTTAACATTTTTTTTTAAATTCTTTGGTGTATTTAAGGGATATTTTTAAATTCATTAATTATGAATTTCAGCTTTCGTCTTTATGAAAAAGTAGTTCTAAATTTCTAACTTCATGTTTTTACTGATATTTTCATCAGTTTCAGACTAATATCTGAATATTTTATCAGACTAATAACTGAAACTGCTGAAGTGTCTATCAATATATGATTTACTCAAAAAAAAGAGTTATCATACTTTTTAACAGTTCGATTTAATAGATTTAAATATATATATATATATATATATATATATGAAAGATATTTATTGCAAACACATAGTGTTCATACATTTTAGAACGATTTCGATAAAGAATTAAAAAAAGCAAATGTTCTGGAATAAAAATTTCTGGTAACATCTTATTAAAACAAAATTCATTTCTTTGTACCAATGACTTTCGAAGAGTAAAACTTCATCAAACAAGTCCTACTTCGAAAAAGTGAAAAGGCATTCCTTTAAAAAAAGAAAACAGATGCAGGTATTGCATATATAGCTTTTCAACATATTTCTGCGTAGTCTATAGACTACTGTGCCTCTGGTCTTATGAAAAGAGCTTATTTTAAGGGCAAATTCCGCACTAACTTATGGATTCTGGAAAGTAGTGGAAGAAAAAGGAAAATGAATATCATAGGAAATTTTACGAAAAGCCCCTCCCCACTTCTATCAAGGAAAAAAATAAGATGCGGAAAAAACCCAGAAACGCCCAGAAAAACACTATCAGATAGAAATTTTTTAAAAAATAGTCTTTACATTTCAAATATTAATTAAATGGCCCTCTGCAAAAAAAATATAGTTAAAAAATTTACGCTAGTCAGCGCATTACTTTGAAATACAACCAAACTACAAATTCAATTACAAACATCGTTTATTTATTACAGACTGTTTAGCAATGTAAAGTATATTGTTGAATGTGTGAACGGGCCGGCCAAAGAGTGGGAACGACTAATCACCGTGTAATGAACGGTTAATCACTGTATCAGTAAAATGTTGACGCAAAAAACCTCTGCATACAGAGTTTATTGCGTGGAGGGGACTTTTCTGTATAAAAGTGGTAGACGTAAAGCACTGTCGCTGCTGAAATTGAGGTAAACTGTTGAACTTGTCACGATATTTGAGGACCCTTAACTGAACATGTTGCAGAGCCATTATCGTAACTTTCTTCAAAGAAGAATGGTTCAAGCACAAAATGGGAAGTGAATCCACACCAGAAGGTAACTGGGCGAGTGTAGTGGAATTGTGTGGAAGCCACGTGAACTTTCCATGGCCCAAATGCGACAATTCTGGTTGTTCACGGTTCTATTGAGATAAAAATGTGCCTCATTTCTCCAGAGAATGTTCCATGGCTAAGTGTCATCGACTTTCATTCGAGCAAAAAGTCGTGCAGTCGTGCAAAAGATAAGCTACAGTTTATCTTTGCAGTTTGGATGTGGCTGATCTTAAACGGGAAAAAGTGTACTATTTTTCTCAGTATCTTCACATTATCAATACGTCTAATTGTAGTGACACTGCACGTGCACTGCTAAAGTCATCATCATTCGTCAGTGACTACTCGAGAAGGGTCGTTGCTACCTCTGAAATGACTTCTGAACTAATAGGTTTCGCTCTCTGACACGATAAACGATCCATTTTTTTTTAATCATAATGTTACGTTTGTCGCACCTTGTAGAAACACCGGTCCTCGGCGCAACCTTTCGACTTCGAAATTCACGAAGAGCTGTTACAGCATTCCCTGGTTTTTATAAAGCAATTTCACGATTAATGCATATTCTGGCAAACTAATAGTAATCGAAATTGAAAGAATGCGACTCACTCGATCTCTAAAATGTGAAAGTAGCCCATAGTTAGTATTTATTGCTTGTATGTTCAAGCATTTTGTCTGTAATGCACCTCCTAGGGGATATTTTTTTAACTAATTTTATTTTTGTGGAATCATTTAATTCTTCGTTTGAATTCTATCGCTCTACAAATTTTCGAATCAATCCGCATTTCAGTTACAGATACAGAGTACTCTGAATAGGCCAAGTTTAATTACTATCAACTTGTATGTGTGTATATGTATATATTTGTGATAAAAACCTGGAGTAGGCTGCAACGGATTGATGATGCTTCTCAGCGTTATAACTTAGACAGACTTTACTACATAATTAGAAGGATGACACTCGAAACAGACATGTAGACAGACATAGCCGAATTGACTATAACCTTTATTAGTGGATACGAACTAATCATAAAAACTGTATCTTTCATCACACATGATCATGGGCACAATACGCACAACAAAATTTTATATAGAGTATCACATTTTAAATAACGGCGTGGTTAGCAGCACGACAAAGCACATCAAAATGAAACAGCATTTAAACGGCAATAGAGCTGCAAACTAACTGCGCATTTTCCCAATATGGCAGTTTTTTAAGAGAAAGCCTACTTTGAAGACAAAAGTTTAGAAAGGTTTCAGTTCTCAGAGTTACGTGATCAGTGGTAGGCCATGCAAGATGGATTGATCTAGGAATGACGGAATTCAATTGCGATTTTTAAAATAGAGAGGGAGAATTAAAGAGTTACTGTTAGTTTAAATTATAATTTGAATCTACATATTTTATCTTACATATATATGTGATAATAAAAACAAATTTAGATGTAATGAGAAGCAGGAATTTTGATGTCGTAGAATGCTGGGATGGCGATCCACACTGAAATAAGAAATTTGGCAGTCGATGCAGATTAAATCTTCATTTTATTTTCAGTAAACATATTGCGACCACAAACAACTTGCCATATTATTTGTGCCTATTTCAAGAGGTTTACATTTTTGATAACTTTGCTGCAAGAAGAAAGCAGCAGACTGCAGTCCGACTAGGCCGAAGAGTAGCGAACAAGTGCGTTACGTTCAGGGTGAAATCTTAATTCACACTGAGTTAGTTTTGGTTTTCAATGCATTTTGATTGGATAGTTAATACTTCTGTAAAATTATTATTGGATGATTGAGTTTTAGTGCGATTTACATCATCAGAATCATGTAAGAGTCATATGACATGGATTAATCTAGAAATGACGCAGTGCAGAGAGAAGTTACTATTTTTAGAATTGAGAAGGGAAATTTACATTGCTAATTTAATCTTTAATATATTTTTTATTTTTCTTACACACACACACACACACACACACACACATATATATATATATATATATAATATACATGCGTGTGTGTGTATTCGAATAGAAATACACTTTGTCGGAAAGTTTTACAGATAAATCAGAATTACAAATATACCATTTGATAACCTTTAGCACTGCAATAACTGAGGATTTTCCCTTCCCCATACTGAATACATTTTCTTCTCCCCCTTCTGCTAAATTTTGAGGATTCAATTGGCTTTGAGTTCTACTTAAAATTCTCAGAAATCAAAAGGTTTTGAATTTGAGACATACGAAAGATATTCTGGTGCTCTCCAGTCGTCTTTAGATAGTGTTACTCGAACAGGAGGGCTACATAAGTCTTTGTAGCTTTCTCCGAGGTTACTATAATACAAAGTTTGCCCTTGAGTGACGTCATTGACTCCTTGTCATGGACATTATAAGAGATATCTTAACCCAGTGGGAGGAGCGCACATCACCCATGTATCCGCAAGAAGCAGTAGTGACGATCTGGTTTACTTTAATACTGAAATCTATGTCTTTTGTATCACATAACTGTTTTTAATTATTAAATGGGATGCGTTATATAAGTGATGAGATTATGAAATCACAATTTTTTAAATAAGATTTAATCTATCTCTTTAAAGCGCTTTTTATTGCATTTTGCGCATCTTTTTCACGCGTTATTCTTGTATAAACATCTTTACTTTGGTATAAGAAAATTTATTAACTTACTTTTGAGTATAAATAAAGTAAAATTAAATAAGATTGACAGCACATGATAAAAACAACAAATAAGGTAAAATTAATCAAGACTTGATATTTTTACTACGTCCTATTTTACTTTTACAAACATTGTAGAAATTACCACTTCATCTCCCTCAAAACGTCCACACACACCAGAGGACAGCAGACGGTTAACGCATACAGCTAGCAACTGAAAGATTTATATTTCGAGTCCTCGCAAGACATAATGGATTTTGCACGTTTTTTGGTTTCGAAAACTAAGCTCTACAATGGCGCGGAACTAAAACGTGATGGACGATAACTCGTTGCCATCTGGATTGGATCGACTGGATCTCGTACCTTTTCCAGGCGGTATTTTGAGTGAAGGAGATTGTAAGGAATTATCCAATTCCCCAGCGTGCTGCTGTGGTGTAAATGATTAACAAACTCAGCTATACTCTCTTATTTTAAAATAGGCACTTCACGGCTTTTCTGACCCACCTCCCATTTAATAGGTGTCGTCATCACCGCATAGCCTTAATTTTCCGCGCCACATTTGAGACTGTAATTCAAGTCAACCTTTATTTTAACGACGAGAAATATGTTAAAGATAAATGCAGTAAGAAAAAAATAATTAGGTGAGTCGACTTTCTGCCGCAGTTGGTCGTTAGTATGGTTACGAAGAAGCCTGACTGGAAAAGTAACCCTGAAGTGTCTGTTCTATAGTAAGAGACTACAACATTCAGAAGGTCCGAATATTCAAATATCTGTGTCGGGTATAGTAGAATTTTTGTATTTTCTGCTCCAAAATATCCAGTGGTTGTGCACCATATGATCAAGAATATCATGGTAGTTATTTTTTTTAACTTCTTAATGCATTAAACTAAAACTGATTAACTTATAAGGATACTTTTTATCTAATTTATTCATAATAACCATCGTGCGCTCCGGTGAGGATAATAAATTATGCAACCTGAGTGGGTAGGCTTATTTGAAAATACATTGTAAAACAAGAGGTTAACGTCTGATAATGCAGCGTAACTATTCTGTGAATACATTTGTTTTCTGCTTAAGATTATTCCATAAGCAAATCCTCTTCCATTTGTTAGAATCTCGTACCCCATCAACAATATCACTTCTTTGACATTTTGTTGTAAAGGGTTGTAATTGGGATTCGACCTTAGATGAACTATCCATGCATAAGGATCATCTTTTTAAATGCCTAGAGGCTTCATTTTGCTATGAAATGTATCCATTTCCTCCACATCAATATTCTTCCGAAACTTCATGTTTTGAGGTCAACCTGAAGCGACCTCTCAACCAGAAGAGTCACGAAGAGATATAATTTATATCAATACAGATTAGTCATGACATTGTCAATAAATCATCTATAACCTTCTAATAACCAAGGTATGCAAACTTGCAACATGGTTTCTGCTCGGGTACAGCCTACAGAGGATGGAAGTTACGCTCGGAAATTGCTCCGTTTCTGCTGTTACTAGGTTGTGGAATTCGAAGAAGCCGACTGAACGCAAGCGCGTAATAGCTAGAGTTTAATTTTTGTTAGATCATTTTATTTATGCATTTTTTATGCGAATGCATATTAAGGAAATAACTGTTCTGGTAACTAGTCAACTCTTTAGCTCGACCTTCGCGGAATTTTCCCCAAGAGGCTAATCTAATGATCTCGCAGGATATTCTTCGAACTTCGTCTAGTTGATTCATATTGTAACAGAAAGGTAGTACAAAGAACTGTTAAGGCAGTGGTTCTCAACCTTTCTAGCCCCATGCGCCCCTTTCACATTTCTAAAAGATCATCCCTCCTCCTTTCCCAAACTCGAAAAATACATGTATAAATTCATTTAAATTTAGATTATTTTCAATTTGCTTTATAAATGAAACAACAAAAAGCACAGAAAATGATAAACATCAAAATTTGAATAAAAGCTGTATTTTATATTCATGAATTATACCTAAATATTTAACAGTAAACAAAAGGTTAATCGCCCTGAAATTATGCTCCTTTTTTAAGAACCCCGAGCTAAGGCATGGTTGAAATGAATTGACTCCAAAGCGCTAGAAAAAACGCTCAATTTAGGCATAATATAAATGAAATGGGAAAAAAACCATTTTTTTAAAATCCTCTCCCAGTTAATCGCGTTGGTTATGGTTATTTGAATGCGGTAAAGCACACGACAGCTTTTTACTCAAAAAGGAAGCATGTATTCGTACGGAACTTCCTAAGGGAACTGGTTTGTATTCACGTTGCACATGAGCAAATCCAAAAAAACTAACCATGCAGCCAGCCGTTAGCCTGGGATTGAACCCGGGTCGACCTTCCAGAATTCAAAGGTCTTAATTAGCAGCGATGACGTTCACGAGAACGACGTTCATGTTTATTCTAAAATCATTGTGAATGCGAAGGCAATTAAAAAAACTCAAGAAAGAAGAACAGCCCACATTATAATTAACTGAAAAATATTACCAACCATTTACCTGTCCGCTGAAGCAATTTAATCTTAAGAATGACATCATTTGGTTACGTAAATATTTAGCATCAGAAACAAAAAAGCACACTATAAATAAAGAGAGAATAATCGTAATTAGGAATGAAGAAACTAAATTGTAAATGCTATGAAAAAACAATATTTATGCGAGAAAACCAAATAATATCATTGAGTTCTTGTTTACGTAATGTCAGAATTTTCCATTTAATATTGTTGATATAATAAGGATTCCATAAAATTAAATTACGTGCCACTGCGAAGAAAAGTATGTCATAAATACATTATCCGCTAACCGTGCTGTTAACCTTCGTATTTTGCTTTTCATTATAGTATTTTTCGTAGACACTTTGCTATTACTCTAATAGAGTTTATGATAAAATATTTTCCTCGCCGCACTATAAACAAGTACATCATCTGTTATGCTGTTCATTTTGCTTTTCCTTATTGTATTTTCCATGAAAAGTTTATTTTACGCTGATGCCTTGTAATATACACAGTCCAGTCACATTAATGTGACCATCTGTCAAAAGCCAGAATAACCACCTATCGCAGACGTGCAGGAAGAGAGTCACATAGGTCCCTGAAGGTGTTCTCTGGGATGTTGAGCCATGCCGACTCTAATCCCGTGGCCAGCTGCGCTAGATTACGCGGTTGAGGATCCATGGCGCGAACATCTCGATCGAGATGGTCCCACAGATGCTCGATTGGGTTTAAGTCAGGTGAGTTTGCTGGCCAGGGGAGGACGGTAAACTCATCCTGGTGCTCTTCGAACCACGCACGTACACTGGCAGCTGTATGGCACCTCGCATTGTCCTGCTGGAAGATGCCATCATCCTGAGGAAAAACAATGCGCATGTAGGGGTGAACATGGTCCGCAAGGACAGATGCGTACTTGTATTGATCCATTGTGCCTTCCACAATGATCAGTGAACCTAGAGAATGCCAGGAAAACATTCCCCAGACCATAATGCTCCCGCCTCCAGCTTGGACCGTTCCGGCAATGGTTGCAGGGTGGTTCCTTTCAGAGGTTTCACGCCTTATACGCCAACGTCCATCTGTCCGATGGAGCATAAAACGCGATTCATCCGAAAACGCAACCTGTCGCCACTCAGTGGACGTCCAGCTGCTGTACTGGCGTGCAAATTCTAGCCTTCGCCGTCGATGAACAGCAGTCAGCATAGGTGCACGAACCAGGCGTCTGCTTCGGAGGCCCAGACGCAGCAATGTTCGCTGAATAGTACTTTGGGAGACACTTTTGGTAGCCCCTTGGTTCATTTTGGTGGTCAGTTGCTCAACGGTAGCCCGTCTATCTGCCCGAACGCATCTCCGCAACCGTCGTTCGCCTCTGTCATCTATGGCCCGTGGTGCACCACATTTGCCACGTCGCTGATTTTGGACAGTCCCATTTTGCCATGCACGGTACACTTTTACCACGGCGGCACGCGAACAGTTCACAAACTCAGCCGTTTCGGAAATGCTTCCACCCTTGGCCCGAAAGCCAATGATCATGCCCTTTTGGAAGTCGGATAAATCGCTTCGTTTCTGCATTACACCAACGATTGAAATGTTTTCCGAAGCCCTCACACACCCTTTATATACACTCAACTGCACTGTGCTGCCACCTGCCTTCTGTGATTGGTTATTTAACTCTGACATGGAAAGTACGTGGTGGTCACATTAATGTGACTGGACTGTGTAATAATATCATCGTTCCACTGTACACAAATACCTTACATGTTATTCCAAGTACTTTATTTTTCATCATTAGCTCAAAAAGGCTATTAGTCTCGAAACCCGATCTGTTGTTATTTCACTTTTCACTCGAATCTGTTGCCATTTGGAAAAACATAAGATATTGTTCTTTCATATATAAACTGTCTGTTATTAATTAACAAAAGTGTGCTTAACACTTTCTTTTTTACATTTTAATCTGATTGAGTTAAATAAAAACATTTAATGCATGGTATACCTAATTAAAAGCCTTAAATAATTTTGTAGAATTATGCTACATATATTTTCACTTTTTAAATGTACAGAAAATATGTAACGTTCCCATGTTAGTCTAGATGCATATGTATCTAATAAAATATTTTGCTATTTAACTTGGGCTATCACTATCGATAATCTTTACTGCTAAACTACATTAAACTTCAAAAAAAAAATTTAGATGATTGTTAAAGCTTTTTCAGATTTTGTATTTTCATCAGACATTTTTGTTTTACGCTGATGGTTTGTGATATAATATTTTTATCATTTCATTAAGTGTTCATTAGGGTCCGATTATCTACAACAGCGGTTAATCTGCCGCGAAGTGTTGACTGTATAACATTATAAGTATAAATACTGTCACTAATAAATTATAATAAAATAAAAGTGTTATATTCATTAAATATAAAAATTTATGTATAATTAAACACGCAACTAATGTATGATTATGAAATATAATATATCATCAATTTTTATGTATACGTTTACGGAATATTAGAATAAAAGCATTCGCTTTTGATTTTTATCTACTGTTTAAAATGCAGCATGGAACTAAAATTACGAACAGTTTAGAATGGAGATGAATGATACAAACTCTGATTTATAATAAGAAATGCCAACCGCACCAATAAAAGGTGGAGAATCACAGAGCACAAATATATGTAAATTATTGATTCCGAGTTTCATTAATTGACAAATCCATTTTTCAGGTTTCGAAAGACTATATACAGATTGTTGTGTTATTTCTAGTGGACTGTAATATAAATTTAAAATACAAAGCCATTTAACATTTTTAATAATTTTATTTAACCTTTCGGATAAAGCAGTGAAAAAGAAAGAAGGACTAAAAATTTTAATATCGAAGCAATATAGCTTTGCCATATTAAGCAATACAAATATAACGAATTCAATGGCGCAGACCATTAGCTTTTTTTAGAGTGGCCATTAACACCGCCCGACTTTGAAATCCTTAGAATTTCAACAAAATTAGTTTAGCAAATTACAATGAAATTTTAAAGAAATTATAACAAGACATTTCAAAATTTAAAATAACATAATAATGTTGCGTTTTACGGGTTCGTGGATTTGAGAGTATTCGATGAAAACACGATGCAGAACAATAAAAAGCACAATTTATTTACAAGAATCACTATTTACAGCACAGTTCCAAAATTACCCTTAAAAGCGTCGAAAATCTGCAATAAATACGCTGAAACAATCAGCAACACAGCTTCAGGCTGTAACTGTAAAGGTAGCTTCACGGCAACACTAAACTTATAATAAAACACCGTAGAACAATCACCAATACACTGTCAAGCTATACTGTAAAGATAGCTTCACGGCAAAGCACTATCTCGATCGCTTTCCGTTCACAAAACTCTCGTGTAGCTTAGCGCTCACAGTAAGTAGCTATTCTCACAATAATCACAACGCTCACACTACTTCGCAACCTCGGCTCTCCGAAACGCAAGGGTTTATCACGAGCTTTTCTTTAAGTTCCACACGTTTCGAGAAATATCTCGACAGGAAGTTATTCTAGAAGCTTCCCGATTGGACCATGGGATATCGCCAATTTGGTCGCCAAATGGGCGATAAAGTCGCCAATCTGGCAACCCTACCATACACTATTTTATGGCAACCCTAGTGCTATGCCGGAAAGCTTACATACAGGCGCAACCGCCGAATTTTTCG
>KK117287.1:871371-899261 GCA_000611955.2 Stegodyphus mimosarum | reverse complement strand
TAGCAGCACTTATTGCGGCGCGTGGTGGCCACACAAAATACTGATTCTGATCTCTTGTTCTTGTTTGTTTGCTTTGAACATTTAATCATTTATTTGTACCACTACCACTCAACTGTGTATTAAATTGCATTCAATTATGACGATTCCTTCTTGGTGTTGCAATTTTCACAAACGTGAGTGTATGTTTAAATACAATCAAAATAATAAAATATGTTTAAATACAATCAAAATAACAAAATATGTTTAAATACAATATGCAATATTCATTAAAACAATAAAATGCTGTAAGAGTATACAAAGATTAGGTTTTATTTCCAGGCAATAAACATACATTAGAAATGCTATGTTTAAAAATCCCGCGAGGTTTTTTTTTACTAAAACAACACGTATTTTTCCGTCTTTCTCAAGTATCACATCATGAATTCTCCAATTAACCGAGAACAAAATGGAAGGTTATTATCCTTTGACAATACAAGGCTATCCTTTTGGATATTACTTTTTTCAGACTGCCATTTGCCTGGTTGTTGGAGATTATTTAAGTAATCTCTTGACCATTTTTGCCGAATGATTTGATTAAGTTCTTGAACTTGTTGCCATCTAGAAAGTCTATTTGTTGAAACATTAATTAGTTCAGGTTCAGGAATGGCATTAATAGTTCGACGAATTAAAAAATGACTCGGTGTTAAAATCTCGAAATCATATGGATCTGACGATAATGTAACGAGTGATCGACTATTAAGGATTCCTTTTAACTTGATTAACAACTCTTAAGAATTCTTTTCAAGAGTTAATTTGAAATTTCCTTCCATCTTTTTAAATGATATTTAAAACACTTAACACTCGCTTCCCAGAGTCCGCCAAAATTAGGAGATCTAAGAGATAAAAATTTCGAAGAAATTGACTGCGAAATTAAATAATCAGCTAAATTTTCAGGAAGGCTGGAAGCGAGGTGATACAATTTTTTCAGGTCTGAATTAGCGCCTACGAAATTAATAGCACTATCTGAAAATATTGTAGAAGAAATACCACGACGAGCAAAAAAATCGTTTTAAAGTATCAGTTAAAGCTTCAGCTGTTAGATCAGTGAGAATTCCTTATTGCATAAGTGGCAAAACAAACAGATACTGCTACATAAATTTTGCTTAAAGTACTGTAGCGAGTTGACACAATAAGACGGTAGCGTATTTAAACTCATTCGTTTATTTATAAAAGGCTATGTAAAACACTAACTTTAAATTAATTTCTCGTCCAAACGAGAGAAAGGGAAACAAAATATAAACAATGTTAGTAGATGTACAGGTTCTTTTAGGCAAACAGTTCGCAAAAGTTCTTGGGTCTTTTTCTTATGCAGGATGGAGTTTGGATGTAGTCATTTGATGCAGTAAACCTTGTTGTTGCCTCAGCTGGATGATTTTGAGCGGACTGCTCGTAATACAGGTAGCGGCCAGCCCGGCTACTAGTGACAGGATTTCTCCTCAGAGAGAAATAATACTCTTGATAAAGTAAAGGCAGAATTGCTCTTGGCAGAACGAACTAAAATTGCTCTTGGCAGAGCGGACGAAATAAAATTGCTCTTGACAGAGCTGCAACTACAAGAGAAAAGGTTTTCTCTCTCTAGCTAACTAACTAGCTAAAACTAAGTAACTAACTGAGTGACTAACTGATTTTTGGCTGCTGCGATTCTAGTTTTGTCCAAGATGCCCTGGGCGTGTCGGGATGATTTTCTAGCTCTTCATTTGCTGGAAAATTTCCAGATTGGCGAGAGCCCTCTGATTCTCTGCAGACATGATGACAGGCCTGGGAAAAATTCCGTGAGAAAACTCTGGTTAAGATTAGCTCAAGCCGGGTGGTCCGTGAGAAGAATAAAGCACCGATCAGTCGAAGTTAGTGCATTTTGGAGGAAGCATTCCAGATTGCAGATCTTTCAGAAAACGACACAATGTCTGTCCTTCAAACCCTTATGGAGGAAACAAAGACATCTGAGTGATACGTGACTGTAGCTTACGTTCAGCTTCTGTGAGGCAGGCAATGTCGTTACAGAATAACATACCTTCCAAGAACTTCGAGATGGTCTTTAGCTGAAGACGTTACAGTACCCTTACCTTGATTTTTATATTTTATGTAAAATGGGCCACAAAGGTCTATACGGGTGTTAGAGAAAGGGAGATTTACTGTGACTCTCTCCTTATGCAAAGATGCTATTAACTGCTCCTCTATTTTAGGTTTTGCTTTGAAGCATGTAATGCATTGATGTACAATTCTCCTAGCACTATTTCTTCCATTTAGTGGCCAATACTCTTGCCTTACAATATTAAGTAGCGTTTGAGCCCCAACGTGCAAATTTTTTATGTGAAAATGGTTCATTATAATATTAATTAGTTTATGATCTCGAGGATAAATAAGTAAAATAGGATGTTTCTGGTCGAATGATGGATCAGAATGGACAAGTCGACCGCCAACATAAAGGACATCATAGTCATCAAGAAATATATACATATAGTTATTCACATTACTTCCATTAACATTTTCTTTTTAAGACATTAACTTCTGTATGAAATACATTTACCTGTACTACTCTAATTAAAGACCTTTTGACATGCTCAAATTCTTCAATAGTTATAGAATCAGACATCTTTTCTTTGTTTCTGCAGTTATATGTGAACCTAAAAATAAAGCTATGAATTCGTATTAGTTTATAAAATAATTACTTAGAGAGAGAAATTTGTTGATAAAGTCACTTGTAGTAAAAAGAACTAAGTTGATGTTAGATACACTCTTACGTTCGGCTAAATATACACTGACTAAGTATTTGGACACCTATGCAAATGACGATATCTGCTGTCCTAAGGTACGTCACGGACTCCGCGGGTATATATCGTGTAGGAAACAGCATCGGCTTTAGTCGCATGCAAGATGCCTCGCAGTTCGGAGCTCTCTGATTTCGAGAAAGGTATAATTATCGGGTATCACAAATGTGGCCGATCCTTAAGGGACATATCTAGCGATCTGAAGTACCCAAAATCGACAGTGGTCTATGTGATTAAGAAGTGGATGGTGAGCGGTGATTGTCGGAATGTGCCCGAGTCGGCAGACCAACGAAACTGGGAGATAGAGACCGATGAGTGCAGTCCAGAGAAATTCAGAAGAACCGCACCCAATCTATGGCCCTCATCCGCGAGGAGTTTCAACAGGCATCCGGGAGTATTGTTTCAATGAATACCATCCGTAAGGAAGCACATCTGCTTGGTTTTCATGGTCGTGCTGCTACCCATAAGCCTTTGATCACAAAGTCCAACCGCGCTGCTCTGTTGGCAAAGCACATCGAAAATGGACCGTAGATCAGTGGAAACGGGTTCTTTGTAGTGACGAATCAAGGATCATTCTTTACCGTTCGGATGGCAGGGTCTGGGTCTAGCGTCTACCTGGAGACCGTCTCCTGCCAGAATGCATTGTGCCAAAAGCCAAGTTCGGCGGAGGTGGAATTATGGTCTGGGGGGTGTTTCTCCTGGTATGGGCTGGGACCCTTGGTCCCCATTCATGGTAAGCTCAACTCCGATGCCTACTGCACTATTTGGACGACAATGTGCTTCCTACGTTGTGGCAGTTTTAAGGGTTGGACCCCTGTTACTTTCAGGACAACAATACCAGTTGTCATGTTTGGACGTTAACCAAGGCTTGGTATGGTGCCAATGGAGTTCATCGAATGGACTGGCCTGCCCAGAGTCCAGACCTGAACCCTATCGAGAAGCCCTGGGACGAATTGCATCGCCGAATTCAGGGGTGAACTACCCATGCAAAATCGGTGAAGGAACTTCTATGCCTTCTCCAAGCCGAATGGAAGAAAATACCACTAGCTGTCATACAAAGACTTGTGGAAAGTATGCCCCGGAGGGTCCACGCTGTAATTACCTCTCGTGGGGGCTCCACCAACTATTGATTTTGAATAAAGTTAATTTTTCTTTTCTATCACAGGTGTCCAAATACTTATTGGTAGTCAGTGTAGTTCCTTTTAAGTGGAGTCCGCCAGTTTCGTACTGGAACCAACCGAGGTGTTTTCAGCGGCAACAGATAAACTGACCATCAAAGTTTAAGATATTTGCAATCAGAGGGATCAACACCGCGAGATATTAGATCAGCAGGATTTTCACTGGACAAGATATGCTCCCACTGATAATTTATTGAATTTTAGACACTCGATTTCTTACAAAAGTTTTAAGCTGATGAGAGGGTGAATTTATCCAGGCGAGAGAGATAGTTGAGTTCAAATATAACAGGACTTTGTGAATGCCCATTTTTAGGGAAAGGATGATTTTGTTGACAAGTTGTGAGAGCAGTAAGCAAGAAGATAGTTCCAATCGTGGAACAGAAATTGTCTTTAAAGGCGAAACGCATGATTTGCTGGCCAGCAATTTAGTTGTTGGAGAAAAGTTTTTATTATAACTTCGAAGATAAACAACTGTCCCATATGTAGCAATGGAAGCACCGCAAAAGCATAGTAAAACAATGAAATGAGGATCAACACAAGATATGTTTGTCAATTACAATTTTTTCAATTTCCTTTACGGTGTGAACAAAATGGTTCCATTCTTTTCTCAGTTGAGCAGTAAGTTCATCATCCAGTTAATTTTCTCTAGCCAAAGCTTCTGGAGAAATATCTTAGCCTTTTTTATAACAGGTCCAATCAATCCGAATGGGTCATAAAGTTTAGCAATAGCTGATAAAACTTCTCCTTTGGTATAAACTTCTTGCAGTTTAACTGAAACTCTAAAAACAAATGTATCGTCTTTCGAATTCCAAACCATACCCTAGTGTTTTAGTAGAAGATTCTTTAGTTGGGACAAATAAATGCTCTTCGGAGTTTTGATCCTCTATTTCTAGAAGCTTATAACAGTTAGAATTCCATTTATGTAGACTCATGCCACATGACTGAAACGTTTTAATTAACTGTTATTTAAGAACTTTACAAGTTTTGATATCTTGCCCCGAACTTATAATATCACCCATACATATGCTAGAAAGTGCAACTTCGGCAGTTAAAGGGAACTTAGCAGATTCGTCTAAAGCAACTAGAAATGGTGCACATTTGGTGCCATAAGTCACCGTAATCAATTTATACTCTGTAGGAGTCTCATATTCTGTGATTTTCCACAAAATTCTTAACAGATCTCTCTGGGCTTGTTCTATCAGAATTTGCCTAAACATTTGTTTAATATCAGCTATTAAAACTGCTTTATGTTTTCGAAATCATAACATAATGTCAAATATGGCTTCATGTACTTTTCCAGCAAGAAGAATATCATTCAAGCTTCGACCAGAAGCGGTCCGGGCAGACCTGTTAAAAATCACCCGAAGTTTGGTAGAAGTGTTCTCAGCTCTAAAGACGCCATGATGTGGCAAATAACAAATTATGAGAGCCTGGTAATCTTCGGTTATTTTCTGCATATGACCTGGTGATTCATATTCTTGAAGAAACTCACAATAAAGCTTATGCATATCAGGACTTTAATTCAAGCTTCTAACTGTTTGTTACAATCTTTTTTCAGCTAAAATTCCTGAGTTACCTAGAGTACTTAATTCCTCTTCCTTGATAGGCATCTGAACGACGAATCTACGCGTACAGTCTCGTTTGTAAGTTTTTTTAAAACGGTTTTCACGGAGTTGTTCTTACGAACTTAAGGGCTGATCAACGGAAATTGCTGTTTCCCAAAATTTTTTTAAAGAGTTAGCAGTGGTTTCCAAATTAGTTGTTAAATAACAACATTATTTACGGGTATCTGAAGCAATTGATCCGCTAGCAATAAAGCCAAATACGGAATTTATAAATATAAAATTTTTTGATACACATTTTCTATCATCTTTTATTATTTGATAGAAAAGTTCAGACTCTAAAATTATATCTATATTTATACGGATATCAAATTTTGGGTCGGCTAATGTAGAACGATTTGGCATACTTAATTTTTCATCTTTAGGATGAGAACCCGATGCAGGAACTAGGTCTGTAATTTTAGGTACGACGAGTAAGTCTATTATTGAAGTAAAAGAAGAGTCATTATTACTAATAAGAGGGTGATTTATTTTCCATTTGATATTCAACGCATTTCCACTTAAACCATTAACAGGAATGTTTACCTTATGTTTGATAAGATCCAGCGAAGAATCGAATTGCAAGGTCATAAAATGCGATTGAGATGCATTATCAACTATCGCTCTGCCCCTAATATAATTATTCCGAATCGATGACGAAACCTTAACCATGGCTGTAGAAAGCAAAACTGTTTTGTTGGATGTTTTGTTTAAAGAAACAAAAGTCTGTACCACTTCAGTTAGGCTTGAATTTTTATTGCTTCTGCTGAACTAGGGTTGTTTATGCTTTGCGTCTTACCAGCATCTGCAGTCCCTGAAAAGATAAGATTTCCCAACTGCGATCTTGGCGAAATATCTTGATCTGGCGAAGTTTTTTCATACAAGGAACTTTTAGTTTCAGACCGACATAATAAATAATTGTGCTTCCCTTGTTTGGATATTTGGATTTGCAGGATGCAAGCTTATGTTTGTCACTTAAACAGTTTATATAAAGTGCATGTTTTTTAACAATATTAATCTTTACAATGGAGTCATTTTTAAAAATAAGGAACAACTATATACAAAATGCGACTTTTTACACAATATGCAAGAATTGCTGTTTGACTTTCTTAACAGGAAATTTCTGGTTTTATTTGCATAAGCAGTTTTAGTTTTTAATGGCGGTAATTGAACTCCATGTAAATTTTCTAACATTTGGGATCTTTTTCCTAAATATTCCATGAACTTTCCAAATTTGGGTAATTCAGTCGATGTTAAACTCATTTCATATTGTTTTCTTGTTTCTTTATCTAATTTTTGAATGACAATATTTATTAGGAATTGCTGCGTGAGTTCATTAGCTTTTAATTTCATTAAATTTAAACCTCTTAGTTTTTTGTTCAAAATATCAACTACATTTCTAAGACTCTTATAAGATTCAACATGTAATTCCTCAAAATTTAAAATACTCATAATAGGAGAAATTAAGCGTTCGTTTTCATACTTATCAATTAAAACCCCAAATAAAAACTGAAAACTGTCTTCTGGAGTTTCCACAGCTTTCTCTTCTCCTTTCAACACAGAACGCAAATAGAACAATTTTTTAATATCATTTAAAGAAGAGCTATTTGTAATCAAACTATCAAATTGTTTTTTAAAATTACTCCGGTTCTCAATAGAACCATCAAATTCTAGTAAGCTTAAATCAAGTAACTTAATAGAAATAGAATTAGGATTCTTAATATTATTCGTTAAAGCTTTTTCAACTAAATCAGACTTTAATAATAATGTTCGTAAGCTTACCTTTATTTCTTTTAAACATTCCATTTCTTCAAATTCTAAACCCACACTCGATAAATTTTCATTATCAACGACATCGTAATATTCCAGTTGCAGCAATTCGATCTGCGATAATATATCCAAAACCATATCCAGTTTGATTTGAAGGCGCGTCTTATCAGCATTCAAAGCGGAATCTTTCAAAAACGTTTCCAATTTCGTGATCCTAGTTTTAAAGTTTTGACGACGTCTATTGAGCACTTTCAGTTTTTCATCTGATGACAATACCGTAGAATTATCTTTGCTGTTCAGTTCATCGTCTGCGTTATCCATTTTCGTTTTCAATACACAATCAAACTAAACTTTTTAATGCTTTTAACGTTCGAAACGATAATTTATTTAGCCGATTCTGCTGCTCTTAACGAGCCATAAATTTGTTGAGTTATTTTTAGTGGACTGTAATATAAATTTGAAATACAAAGCCATTTAACATTTTTTTAAATATTTTTATTTAACCTTTCGAATCTTGCTCCCGATGAAGCAGTGAAACAAACGAAGGATTAAACATTTTCAAAACTACATTATCGAAGCAACATAGCGTTGCCAGATTAAGAAATACAAACATAACCAATTCAATGGCGCAGATGATTAGTTTTTTTACAGAGTGGCGTTAAAAAAAAAAAAAAAAAAAAAAAAAAATTTCCTGATTGAAAAGTTGAGCACATCACAGCAAGCAAGTAAGATTTGCTGGTTTAATGTACAGACTACAAGACATAAAACAAAAATATATACAGTGTCTCACAAGCGATGGGACACTTGTGCTTTACAAAAGGAAACCGTAATAAAATAAATTAAAAAAACATGTAAAAATTTTTTGTGGGTGTGTTTCATACTTAAATTTAGTAACAATTATTACATAAAATACATTTTCTCAAAATATTAAAATATTAATTTAATAAAAATACAATTGTTTAGAACGGAGCAAAAAATGGCTCACATAAGTGATGGGACACCATTAGACTGTGCAACAAAAATCGTCTAAAAATATTTTTTCGGCTTTTATTTTTACTCAAAAGCAATTGTCAATAATTTATAAAATCGTCTGCATTATTTCTTACCAGTATGTTTTGGAAGTTTTGTGTTTTTTAGCTCTGTGCAGCCATGAATGCTAAACGAAAAGAAACTTTGCCTGAGATTTGAAAATTAGTTATTAATTTGAAATATTGAACGTGGAAAATCTATTAGAGAAACTACTGAAACAGTTAACTTGAGTCATTCAACAGTTTTCAGTATGATTAAACGATATAAAAAGAATCATATGATTCAGGATAAAAGAAGACCTGGCCGACCATCAAAGCTATCCAATGGAATAAAGCGAATTATCGTTCGAAATAATATTAAAAAATCCAAGAATGAGTGCTCCTAATTCTCCAGGAAAATATTCTTCGTAAGTAAAAAGAATAGAAAACTCAGACTGGCTTTCGCAAAATCCAACATAAATAAGAATTTTGATTACTGGAATGAAGTTATATTCGCTGATGAGAGTAAATTTAATATATTTGGTTCTGACGGTAGAATCTTGGTGTAGAGAAAACCCAGGGAAAAATTTCGCAAACAGAACTTGGTGCCAACAGTAAAACATGGTGGAGGAGGAGTTATGGTATGGGGGTGTATGTCGTCCGCTGGAGTTGGTAATCTTGTTTTTATTGACAGTATAATGGATCAGTACAAGTATATTGGCATATTAAATCAAAATTTGAAATCTTCAGCACGAAAATTGAACCTTCATAACGATTTTAAATTCTACCAGGACAATGATCCCAAGCACACTGCTTTGAACGTTAGACTCTGGCTGCTGTATAACTGTCCTGAAATAATAAAAACACCACCACAATCTCCAGACTTAAATCCCATAGAGAATATTTGGCAAGAATTGGAATCAAGAATTCGCAAACACACCATTTCTTCAAAACAACAATTAAAATCGGTGTTTCAAGAAAAATGGGGTAAAATCACTCCAGAAATCACAAAAAAAAATTATTCGAATCCATCCCAAGAAGATTAAATCATGTTCTAAAAGTAAAAGGAAATCCAATAAAATATTAAAACCTTTTAAAAAGTAAAATTTTTGGATAAATATTTGGTGTAAAAGCAAGTGTCCCATCACTTATGAGAGCCATTTTTTGCTCCGTTCTAAACAATTGTATTTTTTTTAAATTAATATTTTAATATTTTGAGAAAATGTATGTTATGTAATAATTGTTACTAAATTTAAGTATAAAACACACCCACAAAAAATTTTTACATGTTTTTTTAATTTATTTTACCACAGTTTCCTTTTGTAAAGCACAAGTGTCCCATCACTTTTGTGAGACACTGTATTGTTGACATTTATTGCCTTATATCAAACAAATACAACATCAGTCCATGAGTTTGCAACTTAATGCTTGAAACAGCAGATCTCTTTCCATGCATATGCACACTTTACCATTAAGGCCACTTCGTGGAACACCTGTGCATTAATGTACATTACATTATTTATGTAACAGGAAATAAGGAAACGTTATTCATGTAACAGAATGTCGACACTTTCTCTGATTTAAATATTAGTTAATTTAAAATGATAGTAGAAACAAATTTTTAAATACAAACTGGATTTAACAATGAACTTATTTCAGTAATTTTTGAGCCAGAGATACTAAATGATCACTGAGCAATGTTATCGCATATAAAACACAGTGAAATTCTTTGAGTGGTTACCACCTACAAGGCCTAAAGATTAGATGTTTCGGAGCGTCTAGAGTGTAGTACCCTCTACCTCCACGGTATAAAAAGAATATGGGCAGAATTAGGGAAAAGTATATCAAAATCTTTAAGGAAATTAATTTAAAGAGGTAGCCATCATGACTTGAGAATGCTTAAGGAAAGAATACTAAAAGTTTGGTTTGGTTAACTTGATTATGACAAAGCGCTAGAGGGATATCTGCCTGAGGGAGGAGTTCCTTCGTGGAAGGCTTCCTAAGGGAAACTGGCTCGTATACACGTTACACATGGGAAAAACCACGTAAACATCCAAGCAGCGGTCCGAGGTTCGAATCCCGTGAACAGGCTGGTTGAATGAATGTTATCGTGGTTTTCCCTAGGTGCAACGTCTATAAGAGTCAGTTTCCATTAGAATGTCCGCAACCCTTCCCTTAGGCAGATAGTCCTTGAGCATTTTGCCGTAATCAAATAAATCAAACCAATCTCCTGACTTCGAATGCTACCGCAACCTTGGCTGACTTTCTGCCAAAACACTTAGATTCGTCCAGGGCGCGCTGTTAATCTTAGAGCAGCTCGGTGAAGAAGTCTTATGAAAGTCTTCCGTTACGGAAACGAGAATTTAGCACAGAGGGAGGGAAATCGGTGAAATCGGTGAAATCGGAAGGGCCTAAAGTACAGCCGAGCGTAGTACTATCTAAGAGAGATGTAGCCAAAAGGCAAACGCACGCTAGTCAGGAAATCAGACCCTCTCTCTCGAAGTCGGTGAAACATCGACTTAAATACTACTCTTAAGTCACTTGCATTTACTGCGTTTCTGAAATTACATTCTGGTAGGAAATTATAAGCTGAAATTAGAATAGATAGAAAAGATGCATAACTTAAAATAACTGTTAATAAAATTAGAATATAAATGCGTTCAAAATTAAATTTTGAACCCATTCATATCTTTATTAGTGCATGACTAAGTCAATAAAACACAATGTAATCAAATAATTAATTATAAACGATGATCCATATAATCAACATATCAGCTTAGATTACTGAAAAGTTATTTCCTGTTCCTTTATTTCTGTGTTTTTTGAACTTTGGAGAAAACAAACAGGGAAAAAAGAAAGGAAACTATTCTTATTGCATATTCTAAACCCAATTACCCTACTTCATAAATAAATCAGTCCGAATGCGCACGGGTGTTTATATTCGTGGTAGCCACGGTCATGGTCAAACTGCATCAGGAAAATGTGTAGTCAGTGCCAGAGGAAAGGATTTGGTAATGTTGAAAATAATGCAGGAGTACTATGTTGGTATTACCTTCCAAATTTTCTTTTATCATTTGTACCAGTTCAAGATCCCCTCATATATGCATCGTCAATGCAATTTCCATTCATGATATTTACAAAATCTCTAGTCATATATATTGATATACAGAATTCTAGCCGGTTCTCCGGACTTTGTAATCTAAATACGGGCCACTTTGCATGACACCGCTAAAACACAGCATGCGGCTCAGACGAAAGAATATTCTAAAAATGTAACGTTGGGAGTATTAATAGTATGGCTGTTATAGTGACGGAAAAGAACATTATTGCTAATTAACGAGATCTTTTTACTCCATCGAATGTTATACATGGCGTTCCGCTTAAGAATTCCAAAGTTTCAAATACCAGACACATAGAATTGCGTGATACCATTTTTGCTTTGCTTGTAAGTATCCACGGGACACTTAAAAAACGAGTTGCATTTGAGATGAAAACTTTAAAACTAAAAAAAATAATTAATGTTGTTGCTAAATGTTGAGCTAAAATAAGAACTAACTGTGCTATGTTTTAGTGGAGCAGTAGCACACTTTTTTTTGTCCTAATTTTAACCTTTTGAAATACAATAAATTAACAAATAATCGGTAATTTGGAATTCCACGCTGAATTACGGCAATAGGAATACAGATTCTTATGAAAATTTTGCGGCATTAAATGACATGAGGTTACTGTTTCGAGGCTGGCTGTGGCTTAAACATAAATCCTCTTAATTTTTGCCTCTATCATAATGGTGCTTTGAACCTTATGCCTATGACTTTAGAGCTAGACAAAGATTCGGTAATAGAGTGAATGTGGCATATATCGCTCTCATCCATCAAATTTGATAGACAAAGACCCTCTCGTATCCCGCAGCTCATCCTCAAAGAAGGAATAAAGTTAGAAAAGACACTGGAACTGGACGTTAGAGAATTAAATCCATGTAGCATGATCCGCTCAATTAAGTTTCCATTTGTTTCTCTCTATTAGGCATGTTGAAGCGTTGAGCTGACTCATGAAACCATGAAGTATTTCTGTCTGAAAGATACACTTGGTTGGAGACGCATGTGTTGTGTGCTCACAACGTGTTCATGAAGCCTGTAATTGGTTGCCTTGGCCACTGGAATTGCTGGCAGGTATGTGTTTTTAGAGATGCATCCACAAATCACTTGCATCGCTTTTTCAAGACTTTTGAGCATCTTGCAAAGCTAAATGGTAATGCAGACGGAAATCGGACTTTCATAAGGATGCGCAAGCATAAAGTTGTCCACTTTCTTATTAAGGTTACTTTTTTAAAGTTAGAAACTGGTCCTAAAAGCGAACCCTTATGAAGGTTTCTCTCTTTTCGAACTGTGGACTAACTGCATAAAGCTGCGGCACCTTTATGACTGGAACTTACTGCAACGAAAGCTTCCTATTTATAGAACCGCACGAATAAAAGTCCTTCGTTCACGGGGCAGAGGGAATTTACAACTGAGGGAACTATCAGATGCTTTTCGTGTCTTTAAATTATATTCTCAAAAATAAATACTAAGATTCGCATTTGTTCCTAATCCAGAGATCGAAAAACAAACTGCCCATAACTGATATAAATTTTAAATTAACCATTATACATGCTCCATCGTTTACTTTTTAAAAATAACATCACCGCGAAAATATTCTTTTTACAGCAATAATTATTTATTCTTCTACCATTAGTAAATTAATTATTAACAATAATAATATAATAAAAACTATGATAATAAAATGTGTAATATAATAATATAATGTAATATATATATTAGCGGAAGTACCCGATGCCAGTTAAGATAGATGGAGAGTAATATATCTAACATAAGACAGAACGATACCGCTGTAATGCTTTTCTATAACGATGCAAAAAATACGATTCATAGTCACACATTTTTCAGTCTTATGCGATATGGAACCAACATAAAAAATAAGCTAATTCTCTCTCATTATATCAGCAACAATGGCACGCAGTTTTTAATGATTTTCGACTTTCTAATCAAATGGACGTAAAAGCTCAAGTTTCGTCCAATATTTCACATATATTTAATTTTAGTGGATTAAATGTGGCAAAACATTTATCATAATTGATCAGAAATTAATAACGCGAACAAACATACATTCTTCTTTATATGTACAGATTTTGTAAAACTTGCAAATTTTTTATTAACAAACTCTACGATTTGAAAGCGAGTAGTAGCAAAACTTTTCGAAATAAAGCATTTTAACCTCACACCCGAGACTGTTGCCACTTCAAAAAAATGAGTGCAAAAATTAATGTTTTCGGAGATTTTAATTTGTATCTCGACTGATTAAAGTCGTACGCAGTTGAAATGGCTTCCCACGAATTTTTGGAATCGGGAATAATGTATTTAATGTTTGGCAATGCTATTTTTATTTCATCGTAAACCTTAGAAATTTCTTATTAACAAACTCTAGGATTTGAAAGCGAGCAGTGGCCACAACGTTCGAAATAAAGCAGATTTTCATCTTCAGCTTGCGAGACTGTTGCCACTCAGAAAAATGAGGGCAAAAATTATCTTTTTTATGAGTTTTAATTAATATCTCTGGTTTTTTATACTTTTTTTGGAAACAAATGGACGTAGACCTTTTCCAGGACCCAGAAACGAATTGTAGAAAGTTTGTTGGCGATACCTATAGTAGTGACTGAGTTATTAGAGGACAAATCAACGGACTTTCTTCTTTATATATGTAATAATAAAATGCAAAGAAAAGACGGAGCAGCGTCCACCATGCATAATAGCTTTATAAAATAAAGAAACTTGGCAGTCGAGTCGGTTTTAATTACATTTTTATTTCCCAGTTGACGTTCGTGGCCACAATCACTTAGCACTCTAGTCGTGCCTATTCAAGAACATTTTCATTTTGGAAAGTATTGCGAAATATGGAAGCACACGAAGATAAAAGTTTTGGTTTGAGTTGAAAGGTTCAGTTTCCAATTATTACATTATTACATCATCACATTATTACATCAATTATTACATCACATTTGCGCAGGCCATGCAAAATGGAATGAGCTAGAAATGACGCAGTCCAGAGAATTTATTACGATTTTTAAAACAGAGGGAGAGAATTAAAGGGAATTAGGGGTTAATTTAAATTATAATTTTGATTTACATATTTTTTATCTTACATATATATATAGATATATATACACTCACTTCTAAAAGTTAAGCAGGGAGAGGAAAAGGCTAATTTCCGGAAGCCATTCAGAATTGAAAAGGATGTAATTCGCTGCCGAGGTAGATGGAAGTATGCAAATATGCTAGGTAACAGCCAATCGCGCGTTCATGTCAAGAAATATGCAAAAAAGGCAGTCTTATAAGAAGCCAGCTTTATGAAGGGTTACAGAAGTTGATTGTAAATGCTGATAGAAGGTGTTTAAAATTTTCGTACAATTTGTTTTCAAGAGATACGTGTTTCTATTACTTCCAGAAGACGAATGGAAGATTCTGAGGGGTGGCGTGCTCTGGGGCGCATTGAACCACGACAGTCGATCACAGATGTTGCTCTTTTCTTCGGCGTTCATCATTCTGTAATTTCACGTTTATGGAAACAATTCCAAACCACACAGACAGTTGTCCGAAGGCCCGTAGCCGGTCGCCCAAGGGTTACAACCCCCGCGGAAGATCGATATATTGCTATTGTAGCCAAGCAGAATCGCAGAGCGACCTCGACACGCGTGACATCTATGGTTACAGCGTCCATTGGCAAGGCGATATCTGCAGCTACTGTACGCCGAAGATTGCGTGTGAGTGGGCTGTACGCCCGGGTACCTCGAGTTTGTGTTCCTCTATCCGTCCTATCAAGAGGGGCACGGTTACAGAGGTGCCGGGAACATGTCAATTGGAATGTGTCTGACTGGGGCAATGTCATGTTTACTGATGAGTCAAGATTTGCTCTGGAGCCAGATGACAAGCGTATAAGGATATGGCGTGAACAACGAACACGCAATCAGTCCCAAAACATCACTGAACATCACGCATTCCGAGGCGGAAGCATTATGGTGTGAGCAGGGATTTCATTAGGATATCGCACCGACCTGCACATCTTTAAACGGAGTTCTTTGACGGATGTCCGGTATCGAGATGAAGTCCTAAAACCCATTGTGAGATTGTACGCTGCAGTAGTTGGCCCTACTTTTGTTTTAATGGACGATAACGCACGCACCCATGGAGCTGATATCGTCGATAACTACCTGGAGAGTGAATGAATTGGGCGTATGGCGTGGCCAGCATATTCGCCCGACCTTAATCCCATTGAAAATCTTTGGGATGCTCTCGACTGTGCTGTATCTTCACGTTTCCCACCTCCAGCCACTCTTATTGAGCTGGAAACTGCTCTACAAGAAGAATGGCGATTGCTTAATTCTGCGGTGGTTGACCACCTAATTGAAAGCATGGTCACAAGGTGTAAACTTTGTATACAGATGAGGGGGGATCACATACCCTATTAATGTTCTTTTTTTTCCCCCATTTTATGCTGCTTATTTTCACTTTATACATAATTCAGTTTAAGTCTCCAGTATGCCATTATCTGATAACTTACAAAAATTTAACATTGTTTTCATTTATGTATATATAATTATTGATTTTGCTTTATGCATAAATATATATGCTACTTTGCTGTCGAATTTTGTGCCAATCAAAGCAGTATTTGTTGTTTTTTTTTTGCATTTTACAAATTCGTGCTTAATTTTTGGAAGTGAGTGTATATGTGAACTATAATATATATTGTAACAATTAATTAGCAACCAATGTTAATTATAGTTTATTAATTAATTATGATGATAATAATTATACTATTACTACCACAATGATAATATAATAATTTTCTTTATAGGACAATCGAAGTTATTTATTACACTTTACGCTAAAAGTATGTATGAAATAACTTGAATGTTTTAACATGAATATACACGAAGAACTAGTTCCAGTTATATCCGATTTAATATTACTTTATTGTTGGGAAGCCCATTCTTAACACGAATTACACAACATAATGAACGTAATCTGCATGCCCCCTCTTCATAACATTTGTTGTGGTTTCTCTAACAATTAATTATAAAGGAGAATAAAACGAGAAGGGAGTTGACTGCAGCGAGACGAGAGAGTGCGATGTCATCTAAGATGAAACCCGGAAAATTGAGGGCTTAAGATGACTTAGCTTTAACTTTATTTTATGCCTAATGGTTAATTTTCAGTTCTCAAATTTGAACATATTATTGTCTGAAGCGTTGCGTAAGGGCATGCGTATTTAACGTTATTCAAAATATCATATGGCAGGGATTAATTTTGAAATGATGCAGTTTAGAGAGATTTATTATAAACAGTTACTATTTTTAGGAGGAAAAGCGCGAAATAACTAAATTAAAATGGAAAACGAAGAGACTGTTGCAAATTAAAATTAGGATTTTGATTTATGTATTTTTTATATTGCTTATACATAGTAAAATTAAATTTTGAAGAAGTCTGTATTTTTATCAAGACATAAATAAATGCACAAAACTCAACATAATTTGATCAAATGATTAATTAAGTGATGATCCCCATAATCAGCACATCAGGTTGTATCGCTAAAAAGTAATTTTATGTTTCTCTTTGAAAGGTGTTCGAAATAAAGCTAAAAATAAGAATGGAAAAATACCTAAAATATGTTTACCTCTGTAGGTAATAAAACAAGAAAAAAATCCCTATAATATACACTGGTGAAATAATTTAAGGGAATTTGCATATTTGCATGAAAAGAACTGAACTGAAAAAAAAAACTACTGCTTCTAGATAAAAATGCAAATCTTGTACGGCAAATACGTAATCGAACACGTGTGAGTAAGGCGGAGCCAGCAGAAAAACAGGCTTTATAAGCACGGGGAAGGTAAGACGAATTGCGTTCGATAGCACACCTCGGCGAAATTCTTGGTAGCAATCGGTTAAATTCACATCGAATCAGTAAAAATGAGTAACCACCAACGTTTAGATGATGGAATGAGGTGGCGAATTGTGGGGAGGCTAGAGGTAGGCCAATCGTAAGTCCAGATACGCAGAGTGTTTAATTTAACGCCCAGCATCGTGTGTAACCTGTGAAAACAGTTCAGGATACTGGATACATCGAGAGAAAGCCTGGACAAGGTCGTCCAAGAGCCACGACGGCCAGACAAGATCGCTATTGGTCGATTTTAGTGAGACGTAACAGAGGAGCTACAGCTTCTCAGCTCTCTCGGGACCTGTATGCAGGCACAAGAACCCGTGTAGCAAGGGTGACTGTTTCCGAAAAACTGAATGAGAAAGGGTTGTTTGCTAGAAGATCGGCTGTTTGCACCCTGCTCACGTCTACGGACAGGAGGGTCCCATTAGCTTGGTGCATAGTGATCGAGGTACGGAGCAGTGGGCCACCGTTCTGTTCACCGACGAATCCCGTTTTAGCCTAAACACCGATTCTCGCCGTACTTTCATATGGAGAGAGCCAAGGACCCGCTACCTACACTCCAATGTCCGCGAAATCAACAATTGTGGCGGTAGCGGTGTAATGGTCTGGGCAGGCATCATGTTGGATGGACGCACGCCTCTCAACGTCTTTGACAGAGGCACTGTGACTGGTGTGAAGTGTAAGGATGAGGTCTTGGAGTCCTATGTTTGCTTTTTCCGGGGCGCAGTGGGCCCAAAGTTCATCTTACAGGACGGTAACGCGAGGCCCCATAGAGCTTTTCTGGTCGACTAATTTCTCGAGGATGAGGATATTCGCCAGATGGATTGGCCAGCCAGGTCTCCAGACCTCAACCCGATAGAACATATCTGGGACGCTCTGGGGAGGGCAATTGCAACCCGCAATCCCCTCCGAGAACCATCCAGGAACTGAAAACAGCATTGCTGAATGAATGGGATCAATTACCACAGGCACTGACAAACTGCCTTTTTCCAGTATGGCAACACGCTGCGAGGCTTGTATGGCTCTAAGAGAGGATCATACCCCCTATTAACCTATTTCTTTTGCGTCTTCTGCAACCGCTGTTTCAGATCTTCAGACTCCCATGAGTGTTACACATAAACATGTGTGTCTATTATAACTGTTGAATGTTTATTTTGTTTGTATTACATCAATCTATGTGTTCACACCAAATTTTATTAAAATATGTCCAGTAGTTCTGGAGATCGTAGATCAAATATGAAAATTCTCTTAATTTCTTTCACCAGTGTATTATCCGCACTATTTTGTAAATTCATGAGTCTGAACTGTGCATGCGTGTTTATGCTTATGGTAGCATCGATGGTGACCCGCCTTCATTTAAAGAATTCGAATTAGCTTATTTTAAGCTGTCTTCTTTCCCCAGAGGGATATCATTTATGTTTGTTTGCTTGAAATCCATAAAATCGTAACTTACAAGTATAGACTTTTTGATGCAGAATAACGAAGTAGATGAAACTGAAAAATTTGAATCAGTTTATTTTAAGTGTGGTACCTATATAGTTTGACGGAGATACCTATACGGAGATTTGAATTTTTATAACAGCAACATTGCTGTAAAGCTTTTAAGCAACGAACCTCTAGCTTTTCACATACTTGCGCACTATTCAAAACAGTTAGTTGAGGGTTTAATGTAGTAAAATCACAATTCGGAACAGGACTAGTGGAGTTAAAAAAGTTTCGATAGAATGACATTGCTATCAAAGTCTTTCAAGAAGATTGAACAGTAATAGCAAGGTGGATAAAGACTTAAAAAAAAAAATGCCAGTTGAGTGTCTGACATCATTACGGACTACCACGGAGACCGAGTTCAACAGAAACCCAACAATATGATACGTACGATGATTCTCTTGTACAACTATCAGGGCCGGATTAAGGCTTTTAAGAGCCTTAAGCACTTAAAAGATTTTGGTGCCCCCACATCCATTTGCAAGATACAGAATACCTGATTTTTTCCATTCCTTCTCTGTTGGTCCTGGTTTAGCTACACCATACATTCCATTGTAAAAAAACCGGCATATAAAAAAACCCAAGATAATTAACAGCTCTTTATGCCACCAAGCATCACATAGCTTATAAGGTGTTTTCTTCTTTCTTCCAGCATGCCTTCGCGGTGTAACGGTTAGCACAATCGGCGCGTATTCGACAGGTCCAGGTTCTAGTTCTGGCGAGAGCAGTGCTCATTTTTAACATCTTCCGCATGAAAATAACCTAATGAAGCTACAAGCTTATCAGTTCGCTTAATCCTCCCGTTTGCTTCTTGATTAAAAGGAAAAAAATGAGATGTACACTGCGGGGGGAAAAAAAAGACAGTTCTATATCCCTTGTTCTATTGAGCCAATTGACAAAATTAAAATTGCGGTTTTTATGTCTCGAAAGCGCGACTTAGGATATATATTATATATATATATATATAGAGAGAGAGAGAGAGAAAGAGAGAGAGACTTAATCTAACATAGGTAATTTGACACAAAGTCAGACTTTTTCTGAAATAACATACCAATTTTTTACATATTTCGATTATACGACTCAAATTATGCCTAGCTATTAAATTTTGTAATTTTTGGTGAAAAATTTATGGAGAAATTTAAAAATTTATCTTGGCGCATTATTTTTCAATTTGCGCCAAGAATAATGCCCTTCTTGAACTTTTCAATTTATAGCAACCTATTTTACTTTTCTTTTTTTCATGGCACACGAGCGGAAAACAAATCTTCGTTCATAGTTTCAAATAATTTTAGCAAAGTGCGCCACCATATTTGGCACTATGATCGCTGATAACAAATATGCCAAATTTCAAAACGCGCCAATATGTAAATTCACGTATATCTTAGGAAATTTTTAATAAAAACTGAAATTTTTCGCAGGTATTCTTAGAAATGCACCTACTTTAAGATGATGGTAAAATTTTATAGGTTATAAATCAAAATCTTTTCAAAAAATCTATACAGATTATTAAAGTAAATCACAAAAAAGGGCGAATTTTATTTGGAATGAACCTATATTTCGAAATGTGAAAGAAAAAATCAAATAAGTTTAATTAAAAAAAAGAGATATGTGTCAAATTCAATTAACATGAGGAGCTAAAATTTTGATAACTAATTTTTCAAAAACTACCCGTGCGATTTTTATAAAATTTGGCAGTTTGGCATAATTTAAGACGTAGAATCAAAATATGGAAAAAAATTGTCCTATTATTTCAGAAAAAAGTCCGATTTTGTGTCAAAATACCTATATTAGAACACTGCTGTATATAAGTCTAATACACATCGAAGTGTACATTCAAGCATGCATTTCAAAAACATAACTACAATTCTTTCTAGAAATCAGTAGAATTTAAACTATTTTTTTAATGTTACAAAGACTCTTGTATAACCATTTCTGACTAATAACAATAGTAATTTTCTCTTCCAAGCATTCAAATAGCACAATTTATATAAAATTAGACACGAAGGTGAAGTAAAAAAGAAATTATACTATTGAATATGATACGAAGCCAGATCACTTCTTATTCTGATAAAAGGTGTGACTCGGGCAAATGAATCTTTAGGGTGATAGCAGGTTAGAAGCAAACCCAGCGGTTGAAAGTTTTAGGGACGAAAAAATTCTAGATTTAAAATGGCATTCCAAAAGACAAAGTTTAACTTGAATTCTGATGATTTTTTTCCATCTTTGTTTAAACTGTAAATCTGACAAGAAAACTTCTTTCATTTAAAAGACTTGGATGTCAATTCTAACTTCTAACAACCACGTTTTATTTGTGAAACAGACCCTATGGTAAGTTGAGCACTCGGGAAATAAAAGGCTCTCTCTCTCTCCATTCAGATGAAATGCCGCACTCAACGGGGTGCGAAATCTTTAACACAGCTCGTTCGAAACTGACAGATTTTTATTCAAACTAGAAATTTTTAAGAGTATTAAGAGTAGAAATAAATAAATAAAGCAACTTTATGTGACAGAGTAGAATAAATTATTTATTGAGTGTTAGTATCGAACTTTATTATAGGATAACTATACTTATAACAGGTTAGATTAAATACAATTTTCTGCATCTGAACAGTTGTTTAGAATGCTCAAAATCAGGCTGGTGGCCGTCAGCGGCCAGATACATAGCACAGCGGAGAGTAGTTATTTGAACAATGCTGATTCTCGGGAACTGCTACGTATGACGCTGATGATACACGTCCTTCAAAGTCTCCAAAAGCCATTTTGATTCATTATCATATGTCATGTGTGACATATTTCAGTCATGAGAGTAGTGACGTGTGTTGAACAAACAGCATATTGTAAAGATAACTCAATTCAGCTTCGAAGCAAATGTTCAGATACCTTCTGTTAAAGTATGTATACATTTTTCTGACTGGACACTGAATTTGGCAAAGTTATTTACTGGGACTGTCCGTGTAAATTTCGTTTCCCCATTTTTTGTCAATCATAACATCTCCAGCCATGACGGGGATGAATAGATGCCAAATTTTCGCTTAGAATAATGAATGAATAACTATTATGCAAAATTTCTTATGACATGCTTGCAAAGTATTCTCTTATTCCAGAAAAAATTGGAGATAAACTTAGAAAAAAACTCTTTAGGGAACTTAAGATGTAAAGTAGGTCAAGATATGAGGATCGTTAATATAACTTCTTGGATATCCGTGTGTTTAAATACGCTATTAAGGCGCTGAGAAAAGTAATTCTAGTTCAGGTTAAAAAAAAAGGATAGCAAGTTGGTTATGAGAAGAAACAGATTTTTTTAAAGTTAACAAAAATCGTTCAGCTTAAGTATGAAAAACAAAGCTGATAATTTCAGGTTTGGTTTGGTTTATTACGGAAAAGCACTCAAGAGTTCTCTGACTAAAGAGGTTTTGGTTTGGTTTATGTGATTACGGCAAAGCCTTGAGGGCTATCTGCTTAAGGGAGTGGGATGCTTCCGTGAAAGACTTTCTAAGACTTTGCTCGTACACACATGAGGAAAATCACGAAAGCGCCCATGCGGCCGGTCCTTCGCGGGATTCGAGCCTCGGACAGAATTACAAGTGTTTAGCGACTTTACCGCTTAGCCGCTGGTGGGCCTTTCTCTGATTAAAAAAAAAGGCATTCTTTCGTGGAGGACTTGAAATTGGAGATTAGTGAAGGACTAGAGAAAATGGCTCATGTACATGTTACACATGGGTGAAAAACCACGAAAGCAATCGTTGCAGCCAGCATGTTAATAACAGAACAGCTAAAATAATTGTTAAGGCAAATATTTGAAATACTTATATATAACAATGCAATGCAGTCCTGTTAGACGTATCACCAGCTCAACTTGTTAGGCCGCGGTGCATGCTGTAGGAAAGCTCAAAATGGCACACGAATTCATCCGAGCTTGACAATTTTTTACTCATTTGGCGAACGTTGTGGTGGATTTCATTAAGCGAAAATACCGAATTCTATTAACGTTTCTGCACTGTCTACATAATTTTTTTCTAGTGTAAATTAAATACAAAAATTGCAGTTTCTAATAATTAATGAAACAATTTAAAATATTATGTACAATTACAATATTATTACGTGCGTACGGGTTCGTAATAGATTGAATACACAAGTCCGATAAAAAAAGTTAATAAAATTTATTCTTATAAGAAATATTACAAAGCTGGAATTTTTTCAGAGATATTCTTACAATATCACAATATGAAGCAAGATAATCAGTAGCTGTACTTTAAACTACTAAAAACGTTAGATAGAACGCAAGGCACAGAGAAAGCTAATGAGATCGACGTAAACAGCAACAGTTCACGAAAATAACTGAGCTGAGATGCTTCTCGCCGGCTTTCATAGCTTTTTAAATCGGCCGCGTGAGACAGTTCTAGCAATTTTTGCAAAGCAAAAAAGAGTAGAATTACGGTTACAGCTAACATAGTAGTCAATTACATTTATTCGAATTAAATATCAATTACAGAGATAAACTTTTACTCAATGTTACATGCACATGCTCTTGTATTTTTACTTTTCCGGCGTAGCTTTATCTTAAAATTTGTCACGCGCTGCATCAATTTTAATTATAATTCTACTAAAAATGTCTAACTAAATACTAAATTCGTAATAATATTATACTGCTTTCTTAATAGTCGTTTCATATATTGATAAGGCAGTTTAAAAATGCGAATATATATATATATATCGTAAAGAATAACTGCTTTGAAAAATATATCCAATACTTTCATTTTTTATAGAAAAATACTGTTTGAATACTTTTATAGAAAAATACTCTCCCCCCCTCAATTTTTTAAATAATCTTGCCATTAAAAAACATATACTAAGGTCTGTTAGTATAACATGTAGGTATACAATCTTTGATTAATCTATCGCCTAATTTTAATTTTTAAGAGAGCAAACTGCATGGGTGTAGATGCTTTTAGGATTTCCCTCATCCCTACTATAAATAAGTTTTAGTTAGCTTCACTTTCCTAGATTATATCTTATATACTCAGTACATGTTTACTGCTTGAAGACTTGCTCATTTCAAAGGCAAAGAGATGTACATTTTTCTTATTACATAAATTATCCTGTAGAGGCAATAGGTATTTTTTGAAAACATGAGAGATGAAAAATGAGCAATGCCCTCGCCGGGACTGGAACCACGGACCTCCCGAATACGCGTCGAGCGTGGTGACCATTACACCAGGAAGACATGCCAAGAGTCGAAAGAAATACCTTATACACTCCCCCTTTTAAAGGCCGACTAGGGATTAGGGGATCCAATCGCCAAATCCTAGTAGTGGAGAATGATTATCCACCACCCTTTTAGTTCGAGTGCCACTGTAGGTTTATTAGGTATTTTTGAAGCAGGAGCTTGAAGAAATGAGCAATGTTTTCACCGGGACTCGACCCGCGGACCTCTCGAGTGCTCTCCGAGCGTGCTGAGCACTACACCACCAAGGCATGCCAAAAAGGCGGGAGAAATATCTTATAATCCATCTGCAGAAAATGCACATTAATCGGTAAAAGGTAATTCTGAATATTAAACTTGTGCAAATAAATGCGAAATTCACTTTCCTTCAGCTGAGAAAATGTAATAAATATTTTTTCAAGTGAAGTTCAATATGTTTTTGCAATGCTGGAATTTTGGAAAAATGGCCAAAATTATATTCATTATTCGATAGGTTTGGATTAGGCTATTTAGATATAGCAAAACGCTCGAAGATATCTATCCACGGGGAGGGATGTTTCTCAATATCTGAACTTATGCTGCATGAATATGACAAAGCACACAGCGCCTATGTGTCTAAAAAAGAGATGCCTTCAAGGAGGACTTTTTAAAGGAATTCTCCCGTATTCACGCTACACCTGTGTAAAACCATTCACACTTGCAGCTGCTTAGCCTGGTATCGAACCTGATATTCAGTAGACTTAACCAGTCGGACCATGATGGGGTTTGCATTATTTAAACTGTAATATTTATAGGAATTTGGGATATTCAGTTTGTGATATCCTTAGTAATAATCGTGATCATAAAAATGATACCTGACATTGACATCTGATGAGATTTTAATAAATTGGCTACTGAAATAATAAACATTAGAATGGCTAGTTCGAATTTTTAATATCATTTTCATAAAACAATACTATACTTGTAAGAAGCAGCAATATGTATTCAGATTTTCAATATAATAATATTGATTAGTAATTTCAATATGATATTTTTAGTTGCACTAAATAAAATCTTTAGAAAAAATCCAGACCACAGACTTTGAAATGAGACGATGAATAAACCTTGCAAGAAAAATCCTTCCCATTTTCACTGAACTTTTTCCGCGTTTGAAAAAACACCATATTTGAAAAGTGAGACACTTGAAAAGCACAGCGTTAGAAGTTTTTCCGGCGTAGCTTTATCTTAAAATTTGTCACGCGCTGCATCAATTTTAATTATAATTCTACTAAAAATGTCTAACTAAATACTAAATTCGTAATAATATTATACTGCTTTCTTAATAGTCGTTTCATATATTGATAAGGCAGTTTAAAAATGCGAATATATATATATATATCGTAAAGAATAACTGCTTTGAAAAATATATCCAATACTTTCATTTTTTATAGAAAAATACTGTTTGAATACTTTTATAGAAAAATACTCTCCCCCCCTCAATTTTTTAAATAATCTTGCCATTAAAAAACATATACTAAGGTCTGTTAGTATAACATGTAGGTATACAATCTTTGATTAATCTATCGCCTAATTTTAATTTTTAAGAGAGCAAACTGCATGGGTGTAGATGCTTTTAGGATTTCCCTCATCCCTACTATAAATAAGTTTTAGTTAGCTTCACTTTCCTAGATTATATCTTATATACTCAGTACATGTTTACTGCTTGAAGACTTGCTCATTTCAAAGGCAAAGAGATGTACATTTTTCTTATTACATAAATTATCCTGTAGAGGCAATAGGTATTTTTTGAAAACATGAGAGATGAAAAATGAGCAATGCCCTCGCCGGGACTGGAACCACGGACCTCCCGAATACGCGTCGAGCGTGGTGACCATTACACCAGGAAGACATGCCAAGAGTCGAAAGAAATACCTTATACACTCCCCCTTTTAAAGGCCGACTAGGGATTAGGGGATCCAATCGCCAAATCCTAGTAGTGGAGAATGATTATCCACCACCCTTTTAGTTCGAGTGCCACTGTAGGTTTATTAGGTATTTTTGAAGCAGGAGCTTGAAGAAATGAGCAATGTTTTCACCGGGACTCGACCCGCGGACCTCTCGAGTGCTCTCCGAGCGTGCTGAGCACTACACCACCAAGGCATGCCAAAAAGGCGGGAGAAATATCTTATAATCCATCTGCAGAAAATGCACATTAATCGGTAAAAGGTAATTCTGAATATTAAACTTGTGCAAATAAATGCGAAATTCACTTTCCTTCAGCTGAGAAAATGTAATAAATATTTTTTCAAGTGAAGTTCAATATGTTTTTGCAATGCTGGAATTTTGGAAAAATGGCCAAAATTATATTCATTATTCGATAGGTTTGGATTAGGCTATTTAGATATAGCAAAACGCTCGAAGATATCTATCCACGGGGAGGGATGTTTCTCAATATCTGAACTTATGCTGCATGAATATGACAAAGCACACAGCGCCTATGTGTCTAAAAAAGAGATGCCTTCAAGGAGGACTTTTTAAAGGAATTCTCCCGTATTCACGCTACACCTGTGTAAAACCATTCACACTTGCAGCTGCTTAGCCTGGTATCGAACCTGATATTCAGTAGACTTAACCAGTCGGACCATGATGGGGTTTGCATTATTTAAACTGTAATATTTATAGGAATTTGGGATATTCAGTTTGTGATATCCTTAGTAATAATCGTGATCATAAAAATGATACCTGACATTGACATCTGATGAGATTTTAATAAATTGGCTACTGAAATAATAAACATTAGAATGGCCGTGTTGTTCTAAAAATATTAACACATTTACCATCTTCTGGGGGTACCGCAAAAGACATTAAAATATTCATGATTTAAATTTTAACAAATCATTCTTAAAAACAACCTGTCTTTTTAATTTACTACTATTTCCAACAGCTTTCCGCTATTGAATATTACTCATTCGAGTGTCACGTTCAAAAAGCAAAAGAATCATACTTAAAACAAGTTCTCATAAAATCTATTTTCAGCTGCGGCATGCTTTTAAAGGTATCCAAACATTTTTAGCAATATTTCTAAGTAAAAATAATAATAAAAAAAAGACGGAGAATAAAATATTGTGGCTTATAAAAATGTTCACTTATTCTCACTGCTTTTCGCCGTTAAATCCATCTCCGATACGAAGAAAATTATTTTCGATAAACTGAGGTTTTTGTACGTTTCGTCACACAGTCAATTCCTGATAAACTGGCCATTGTTTTAAAAAAATAATAATACTAAAATAAAAATACGTGCTTATTATCCCTTTGACCATAAAACTATCCCCAAGCAGCGTGATTTGGCGCCAGTTGTGGGTAAACGTGACGTAAGACACTCGTAAGATCATATGCGCTTTTGTTTGATGTAACCCCTTGATGGATTCGTGATAAGCCACGTTTTGTTTTTAAGAACAAAGACGGAAATTAACTGATATTGCTGTATTTTTGAAAAAAAAAATTAATTTGAGGCCGACCTCAACAAAAGTTATGATATCCTACTCTCCCCCACTAATAAAAAGGCTTAATAGGAACTAGATGGTATTTTATTTGAGAACAGATAAACAACGGCGATGTAACGGTAAAAATTCTGACAAGGGAATATTCATTCAAAAAGGAATGTGATTTCGAGGGCTGTAGACAGAGCCGTTCCTAGCGGGGTGCAGCGCGAAAAAGTACGCGGGCGGCCAAAATCAGGCTGGCCAGACTCTCGCGATGCTTAAATAGGACATGCTTATGCTTACCTAGCCTAATGGCTTTTATAAGCTCTGTTAATCTAATCCCTAAGGCGAAACTATCAACTAAATCCCAGCCTGGAAATCGGAGAAATT